>JAPMOB010222931.1:3530-23873 GCA_029875015.1 Lepomis gibbosus | reverse complement strand
CTCTCTCTCTCTCTCTCTCTCTCTCTCTCTCTCTCTCTCTCTCTCTCTCTCTCTCTCTCTCTCTCTCTCTCTCTCTTCAGCATGCTATTGCTTCAGTCCCGACCTTCAGACCATCCATGTCGGTCCCAGAGTGGCTGGTGGCCATCCAGAACTACATGAAGGCTCTGCAGTATCCTTTAACACAAACCCCAGCACGACTTGCCATGACAACAGATGCCATGACAGAGCTACACCTGTCAGGTGAAGTTAGTCTGTTTGTGTCTCATCACTTTAGACACACACTTTAAATTATCGAGACACAAAGATGCAACTTCAGGGGCGCCCTGTCGATAGTTGAGGGACAGATAAACAGTGAAAACTACTCTGCTCTATTGTCCCTAACATTTCTATCAGATACAACCACACAGGAACACAATTCTTTGAAATCAAGAAGAGCCGTCCACTGTGCGGGTAAGTGGAGCGCAGCTTTGAAAAGGACTTCCATTACAGTGTAATTTGATTATTATAATATTAACAGGACATTCGTTTATCAGAATCTTAATTTAAACAACTCTTTCTGATGCCTGATTATCTGGCTAGTCGTTATTAGCTCATAATTAGCATAAGCATGTTTTACACACATGGAAATGCTTTCATAGCCTCATTTCAGTTCATGTTTTGAGTTAAATGTGCCTCTGGTTTTAGGAATTGAACCAAATAGAAAGCATGGCTAACAGTAGTGATTAAAACCTATATTCTTTGGCTGAAATTAAACAATCTTCTGTAAATACATTAACTCACAAACAAAAACAGGTTATCTCATAGAGGAAATCTGATTAATTAATAAATTATTTTGCTGATGCTTTTATCCAAAGAAACTTATAATTACATAATTGTGGATGTGTCACAATGGGAATCGAACACAGGTCTCCCAAACAATAGGCGTCTGTCTTATCCACTGACCCATTGCCAGATCTAATGGAGGTGAAAACGCTGTCAGAAGAGGTTGTATTTTCACACTGATGATGAATAGTGATGTTTGTTCTAAATGCACAAACTACTGTAGTTAGTGTAATGCATGGCAGCTGATTAGTTAGTTTGATTAAAGGGCAACATGCTGGAGCAGTGAGCAGGGAGATCACCAACTGTGACCTTTGACCCCCCCTTAGAGAGGGTGGAGAAACTCGCTTATAGAGATCAATAAAATCTCACAACATTACATAACATCTAAGCATAAAATGAAATATTTTTAATCAGTTTGTCTCGGTCTTAAAAACCATCTCCATGGCAGTGCTGTTAAAATGAGAGTACCATACTCACTCAACTCTCACCATACCTCACAGGTGGAATATGAATGTTGGGGAAAAACTGGCAGTTGTAACATCAAAACCTCCGTTGTATCTCCCACTTTTATGAAACATGCTCATATTTGTAAAGCTCAAAATTCAATTCAATTTAAATCCTGGTGCATCTATAGTTTTCACATGAAACTGAAATGACTGCTTTGAAAATAACACTGCGTGTCTTTCTCCCAACTCTCCTTTCTGTCTCTCCTTCCTTCCCCCGTCACCTTCCTCTCATTTGTCTCATATTGTCCCTTGTTCTTTTCTTCCCTTTCCTCTGCCTCTCCTGTTGCTCCTCTTTGCCGCTGCCTTTTCGCCCTCTTCTTCATCTTCCCTGCTTCCCACGCTCAATCCTCTTCCTCCCTTTCCTCTGCTTCATCTCCTCCTCATCTTCCTCCTCGTCCAGGTTAATGGAGACAGCAAGAGAGATGATCAGGGAGTCTTTGCCAATCAAATGTCTCGAAGCCGTCATCTTGGGAATGTATCCTTTCCTGCACACACAAACACACACACACACCAAGCAGCGGGCCAAAAGCTTTAGTTATCTGTGGGTGAAATCAATGAGACACGTTGCTATAATGTCCTAATGCCCCCCCGCAGCCGCCACCCTTTCCATCTATTACTGAACCGTGTTGCCTGGCAACAAGCCCTCTTCAAAGTTTAACCCCCCACCGCACACACACACACGCACAAACACACAAACACACACAAGCTTAGTATCACCCGGCAGAGCTTAAATTTTAAAGCAGCAGTCTGTAGTTTTTTGCAACCGTTTCCAACATTTAACCAGAAAACCTGCAGTTTCCTTCTGTCTAAATAATTTTTGTCAGCTGCAGTTTAAAATGATAAACTGTGCATGATTTTTCACTTGCGGACAAGTACAGAATTTCTGGTTTGACGAAAAAGGACCATTTAACAAAACAGCGGCTGCTTTTAGTCATTAAGTCGTGATATGGAGCCACTGTGGCCAAACATCTGTTGAAGTACACCACTGATCCTTAGTTCTTGATGTGTTTCGAGCTCTATTACCCATCTGTGGTTGCATATTCAGTTTCACATAGTTTTACTGTAGGTGCCTTATTTGAACAGCAGACCCATACATGACAACATATTAATGTGTCTGCCACCGTAATGTGAACGTTCTTTGTAGTCAAGATCATATGAATACAAATGCTGGGGTCGACGCTGGCTACTGGCCTTATGTGTAATGTTTGTTTGCAGTTTAGATAATTCTCTCCAAACGGTTTATCTCATTGTAAATCTTTCTGGATCAGAGAAGTGCTGAAATGATAAACTGATATGTCGGTTAACAGATTAACAAATTTTTTTTAGTCGATTTAACCGTTTTAGTTTCTGGAATGTCAGAAGTTGTTGTTTTGTATTTCGTGTTGTTTTGTATTTTGTAAGGTCAATACCTTTAGCGCCATACTAATGCCCATCACCAGTTCAAGCTATTTGAACTGGTGATGGGCATTATCTTGTATATATTGATGATATAAAATATTGGTTAATTGAATGAAAATAAATCTGAATTTAAAAAATAATTGACTGATTAATCCCAAATAATTTAATCATGTATTGACTCAGTAGCCCTAGATCAGAGCTTTGGGTAAATAACAGAAATATTTATTAAATTAGATTTTCCATGCACAATAAAGATCTGAATTTTAACTCCAGACTTTCAATCAGATTGCAAGAATTACTAAGTGCACCTACTTTTTAACAGTTACACTAAAGGCAGGAAACAAAGTTTCTGATAACTAAGTATTTTGTAATTGGATTTATACACCATTTGCAAAATCACAGTTTACTTTGAAGAACAAAACATTATCTTAATATCATATCGTATCCGTGCAAACCAAATACTGATCTTATCAGCTTTTTAGACAGAAAGTGAGATCTGTAGTGCATTATCAAGGCTTTCTTAACAGGGTACTAAGCTCTGTCTCTGATATAATCACCCACACTAAAGGATATAAAGGAGCTAATATGTGTTGTGTGTGTTGTGTGTGTGTGTGGTGTAAATCGCTTGATGTAAAAATTGTCATGTGAACACATGAGAGACTTTCTGTGAATGGATGGTCCAGTTTCACGTGTGCTACTTTCACTGTGGCTTCTTTTCTCCAGGGCTGTCAGGGTGGCAGCTGACAGTGACTTTAATTGAGACTGGCTTTAGCCTACAGGATGAAAGGAGGAGAGAGGCAGGGGAAAAAGAGAAAGCAGTGAGAGCTCAACAGAAAAATAACATCGAGGCGAAGGAAAGAAAGGACATATGAGCCAGGGGTAGTGAGAAAAGGAACAGTAGACAAGGTAGTCAGTGTCAATGATTTTCTCTTGCTTTGTGCCCTTTAAACAACCTCACACTATTGCATTCAAATCAGGAAGGGACAGTGCATGTTTGTGCAGTATCACCTTTCACCCTGAGGTCGTTTACACTTGAAAAAAAAGGAACTAGGCCCCAGCGAGAATTGAACTCGCGACCCCTGGTTTACAAGACCAGTGCTCTAACCACTGAGCTATGAGGCCTTAGTTGCTATGAGATGTAGATGAGTAACCTTTTACATTTACATAACAGGGGAAGACACGCCCTACTTAAATACCAGCTATTGCAATAATGTGATACCAACCTAACCAGTTGACTCTGTCAGTGACTTAGTGTCTGTATGCCATGCACTGGGCTCCAGAGTCAGTTTAAAATGTTCAAAAACATGCAATCAGATATTAAATACTGTGGAAAAAATAAAAACCTGCTGTCTGTTGGGACCAAAGGGAAAAGAAAAATGTAATAACTTCTCGGCTCAATTTGATTTTAAGTGAAAATGTAAACATTCAAAACTCTAATAATTCCAAAGGTTTATTAACAGTAAAGAGTGAAACTGTGTTAGGAGAAGATATGTGTAGATATAGAAAGCTAAGAGAGAAAAACAATGGGGAAAAGAGGGATGAATAGCTACTGTTGTTGTAGCTTGTGGCACTTGGAGCTGTCTGTCCTCCTGTCTGTGTGTCTCTCTTCAGTCTGTCCTCTGCCGCTGGTTCCTTTCCTTCCCTGTTAACAGTGATCTGAATTCTCTCCAGGATATTCAGGGTTTATCTTGGGTCACACCAGTTGGATTTGTGTGTTGACTGCGTGAGTTTGACTCTGTGTCTCATTGTATTAACCATCACTGACTGGTGTTTCGCTTGAGTATAAAGCAGCCTCAAGTTGAATAATAATCAGACCGAGTACAAACGTATTTCTAAAGAACTACTTAAAATAAAGTAACAAAATGAAATTAGTTAATATATAAAACCTGCATGAAGCCTTTAGTGCGTGTGTACGACAGGATATTTAATTTGCAGGATGTTCAGAGGCTGGAAAACAGATTAAAGGACGAAAAGTATGTGGACATCTGGTGAACATTACACCTGTTTGTGATTGCTGAAAATCTTATTCCAAAACCATGGTTATATATCCCATCTGGTTATATTGGACAATAAGACCTGCCTCCTTCCAGTTCATCCCAAAGGAGTTTGATGGTGTTAAGATCAGGATCAGCCAAGTTCTTTCATGCCAAAGTGGAAAAAGCATTTATTCACAGACGTGTCTTTATGTAGGGGGCATTGTCTTTGTAAAAACAGGAAAGGGCTTTCCTCAATCAGTTGCCACAAAGTTAGAAGCACACAGTAGCATTAAGATTTCCCTAAATTGAAACTACGAGCCATGAGAACAGCCCCGGACTTGTGTTTCCACATGCTCATATTTTAAGACCATTCCCCTAGCTGCTACCGAAGGAACTAAAGCACGGAGATTGCTTATGATGAAGATGAGGAAAGCACATGACTCTCGGTAAAAAGGCACCATACATAAAGAGGATTTTATGCCCTTTTCCAGTATTTCCTTATCTAGAATCTTTGCGCTTTGAAATTCAGCGAGAAAGGGAATGTAGAGAGAAACTCGAGGAAGAGAGGGACGAGGGTAGGTGAGAGAGAAAAGAGACAGCGAGATGGAGATGGAAAAGGGGAATGGAATAGTAACAGTGAATTTAGAAATCCATTGGATTAACTCTGCATTATATCAATAGATAAGGTTTCTCACTTTCCCCTGCCTCTCCAAAACAGAACAGCGAAATACATATAGTATTTGAAGGATTCAATGAAGTATAAGAGTATCAAAGCCTGTCTGCTGAGGACGGGTTGCAAACCTCGACTGTCACATTGCAACAACAGCTGACTCTAATTTTATTTACAAAAAGACAGAGTTGACTCCCTTATTATTATTATAACTTTCATTTCAAAGCAATAAAGTGTGCAAAAGAAAGAGAGAGGCGATGTACTCATCGGCTGCGTTAGAACTGACAACTCTCGTAGCAGTTTCTATAGCAGCCAAGAGAGAGTCGGAAAGAGAGCTACTGTTAGGATTGTCACATGTCCTCCATCACAGGAAGTGTGTTGTTTACTGAACCATTCATTACAGAGGACGCTGCAGTGTGTTATTTTTACAGTCACAGTAGAATTTGTCTACTCCCAGCAGTGAAATGAAAAACAAGCTTCATTTGGTTGATGATCATTTGTGCTTGTGAGGAAATGCAACAGAAACTGCATCAATTTAATGACACCAGACTAGTGAAACTGCTCACCAGGGTAAGTCAGAAACACCATGAAACTGCAGATTTTTTTTTTTTTGCAGAAAAAAAACTTTGTTATTTTGTTAAGACAATGATTCATACTGTAAAATAACTAGTAACTAATAACAGTTTTTTTAAATAAATGTTCATTGCACCAAACTAGACATGTATATTTATTTTAACTGTACTGTTTGTACACATAGTAAAGGACGTATTGTTTTGTAATTGGCTGTAAGGCAGGTGGCATGTTGGTTAGGTCATGATTCATACCCGGGTGCTCTCCAAGCATTTCCATTTACACTTGAGTCAAACTAGTAATGACATTAGTGAGAAGGATTCCGTGTGTTGCTTCAGAGCGATTCATCGGACTGTTTGTTGGTTTCTTCATTCAGTAGGCCAATCTGACCTCTTCAGGTCTGCGCTCTCCTTTAACACTGCAGGCTTCCCTACAGCATGGAGACGCACACACAGTCATGTTGATGCATGCTCGTGTGTGAGTGTGTGTGTGTCATCATTGGTCTACTTGTGTTGATGGTCCTTTATGAATATTTAATGAAAACACAGCAGTGTGGTGGCAATGACAGGCCTCCGTGGGCAGAACAGAGCAGATGGTGGGCTACTGGCTGACAAAGATACTGTGTGTGTGTGTGTGTGTGTGTGTGTGTGTGTGTCACTGTAGGTTTAAATATTTTTCATCTGAACCATTTTTATCATGAAGTGGACCAGTTTTTGTGAAATGAGCACAAACTCTGCAATCACAGAAAATGTTCAGAAATGTACAGAAGGTTAATGAACTTTCTGTTTGCATCCATATTTTATCGAACTGAGTTGATTGTTTTCATGTCAGCTCTGCGTGATGTTACGCTGTTGTCTGACACTCCCAGGAAGAAATGGTCTAATTTTCTCTCACTGAATCCAGATGACAAATTCAAACACACTGTATAAATTGCAGTGTTGTTTTGGACAGACAATGGGGTTGGAGTCAATGTGTTGTTGAAAATTAAATCTTCTACTTTTAGAAATCGGTGTGAGTCCGGTTTGTTGGATGTGAAGGTGTTATGGAGCAGGGAAGGGAAAGGAGAGAAGATTAGAAAGAGAGGTGGAATGAGGAGAGGTCAAAGGTCAAGAGGTGCACACAATCATCCATATCTCCTTGTGAGTGGCTGTGTACCATCACTTCCTCAGGCTTCCTCAGGTACCTGGTTGCTCACCTTTCTCTCCCTCTTTGTTTTTTTTTTCTTGGTAAATAAGAGAACAACACAACAATGCACCAGACAGCTTCAGTCAGACAGGATGAACTTCACAAACACACAAGCAGACAAACTTTGGCTGTCACAGACCCAGTGTTTACCCTGCGGCATTTTCATAGTATTGGCCTTCTGAGAGTCAGACTGAATCTAATTTCACATGACTCAAGCTCCTGCTGTGCTGCCTCTGCTGTAACAAATCCAAACAAATGCACTTTCACTTTCAATATCAGGTCTGTAGTCTAATATTGTTTTTTATTTCAGGTTTATAGTCAAATGTGCAGCTACAGTCAAACTGTGTTTAGATTAGTTCATCTGATAAACCAGGTTTTAAATACAAAATATGTAAAAAATACAATATTTCGGACAGCACCAGGAAAATAAAATACCCTCCAGATCCTTCCTTAATTTCAGTGCGTTGACCAGCTACCTGACCAACGGGCTGACGTCTCTCGAGCGTTTCCCCATCAGCTTTAAGACCCAGTTCTCGGGCCACTGCTTCCACCATGTTGTGCTGGGCGTCTACTGCAACGGCCGCTATGGATCACTGGGCATGAGCCGCCGCCAGGACCTGATGGACAAACCGCTGACCCACCGCACACTGGGAGAACTGGTGGCCGAGTTCGAGAGCTCCTACAAGAGATACCAGCACACTCTGAAGAAGGTAAGAGAAGGGATGAAGGAAGGAGGAAGAGGAGGATGGAAATATGTTATGGAAGGAGGAAATAAGTTCCAGAATTAGTAAGGCTGTGTTTGATCTGAGTCCTGCTTCTCTCAGGTGAAGATCGGCCTGTATGTGCCTCATGACCCTCACGTCTTCCAGCCAATCGAATGGAAGCATTTGGTGCTGAATGCCGCCCGACTGGGAGCTCAGGAGATGAGGAAGGAGCTGGAGAAACACGGCCGGGACATGAGGATGAAGGTACATAACTGTAAAGACACATACACATAATTTTTAAATGTGTTGATACAGATGTTTTCATCCCAAAAACTTAAAAATGGAAAATTTTGCATAAAAGAAATCCAACTATGAAATGTTTTTAAGTGTATATTTCCTTCACTGAAGCCGTAATATAAATAAGAGCACTACACTTGATTATGCTTGAGGTTCAGTTAGTAAGGTTATGAGTTTCCTACAGCCCACCTGTGTTAATCAAACTACATCACAATTTAATAAGAGATATTAATGAACCAGAGTGAGAAATTAATGTGTTGTACTCAGGACAAAAATGCATCTGTAGGTTCAAAAAATGTCAGTGAATTAAAAGTTAAATTTCTGTGATAAATAACAGTGTCCATTTTTGTTAAGAAAATAAGTGCAGTACAGAAGAAGTGCTCAGCCTGAAGCAGGAGAAGAAATTTAGCACCAGCAGCTTGGGGCAGAAGAAAACACAGACTTTAACACAAACCACAAAATAAATCAACTGGGAACAGAATAGGGTGAAAATGGATCGTTGGGGAGCAGTACGCCAGTTTGGAGGGGTTGGACAGAAGTAAAACAGTTGTTAGTGGTACTACTAATGTAGTGTTTATTTGCCAAAATACAATACAAATGTGTTATTTCATCATTGAATACAAAAAACAAAACAAACACATGAATCAAAGAAACACAGTGCAGTACATGTGCTGCCTGTTAGTCAGGTCCAAACTGAATTTTGCAAATTGCATTTTCTTCTGACTCAAATCTGATTTGATTTATTAAATCGAGATGAGTTAATCCGGTATCAAGTGCTGCTTCTTAGCCACACGCTTCCTACCTGCTTCAGCACTCCTGTAGCAGGCTGATGTCGGCAGCACTCATTTGTGTCTCTGTCTAGATAGACTTTAGGGTGGAACATTTAACAACAGGTTGTCTAAACTCAGCATCAGGAAAAAAGCAAACACTTTTTTGGGGGGGTCTTTTGGGACTGAACAAGGGAAACACCTTTTATTATATGTTTCCATGAGACCAGAGATGAATGTAGTTTCCTTTGGGCTGAACGTGGAATAGAAACTGTCATAAATGATTTAGGGCATGATGGGGAAGGAAGGAATGTGTGTGTGTTTGAGGAAGAGAGGGAGACACAGACAAGTGAGTTATCTAAGGTTACATGTTGTATGAACTCTTCGGTTTTTTACATATACATTTCTGTGCGTTTATTTTTTGTTTTGACATTTTTGCATATTTGTGCAGCACATGCAATTTCATGAAGGTTATATTGTGAGTCTGTGTGTGTGTGTGTGTGTGGTTGCGTGTGAGATGCCGCTGTGGTATATAGACTGCTCTGCATGTCAGCAAGATATGTAGGTCAGTGAGTTTTCAGCTGTCACACACTCAAATGCTATATCACACACACATGTACATGAAAACACAAACACACACAGACCACAGACTGTGGTCTGTGTGTGTCGTGGTATGTGAGACTTGGGTATAATCTCTGTTGTACTCCGGAGAATGTGTATCTATTGTAAACTTAAGCAAGTGCTTGTGTACTGTCTTGAGAAACACCCTGCCAGTAAGGCTTTGTTTGTTCCTCTTTCTTTTTCTAAAAGCTGTTTTGAGGGTGAAGGCCTGGAAAAACATACAAACACACACACACACACACACACACCGACCCATATATCTGTCAGAACCACATGACTAACATGACCAGCTGCGGAATATGAGCCACATCCTGGCTTATGCTTCGTCCGGGAAAACTCGCCATCCGTGTTCATCCTGCATTTTTTTTTTCCTCTCACTGAGTTCTTAATGATAGCTTCAAGTTCCTGTTTCAACACACACACACACACACACACACACACACACACACACACACACACACACACGAAATGTAGCTCATTTGCAGCTTTAAAATTGTTTTTTTCAAGATTTAGGGAGATTGAAAAAAAAAGAAACATCACACACACACACACAGATTGTGTTCTGTGGTCCTATTCAACACGGTTGCACTTTCTGCCCTGCAGCTGAATAGCAGCGGTGGTTGTTGGCGTTGTGCAACCATCATTTCTCTACACTGAAATGCCTGAAGGAGTGCAGGAGCTCTTTGTGAGGGTATAGCAGGGTAAATAGAAAATCAGCATCAACCATTTTCACTGTTTGTCTCTTTACTGATGAAAGCAATTTGAAGATACTCACATGCTTGACATTTTGTAGACGTAATGATTAATTGGGGAGAAAAGCTGACAGCGACTGCATGTTAGCATGTTGGCTAACAGTTGCCTATTTACACATGCAGCAGACACTATAGCAACAATAGCATTCATTTAAAGTTGTGTTTGTGTTCACCTGCTCAGTGTAAGGACAATATTCTATATTCTATCCTTTTTTACACATTTTTTACAGCTGGTTCTACTCTAGAGAGAAATACCTGGCTTTTTAGCAGCTAGATGTTCTACTTTCTTCATCAGCTAGTCTCTAATTTTGTCTTCAGTTTGGTGCTGAGCAGGTAGTGTTCAGTGTGATCATGAGGGCTTTTTTGCTGGAAACAAGGTTAAAGAGAGCAGTGAGACTAAATCACAGTAAATTTGCGTTAAAACCAAAACAATGAGCTGAAATTGCTCAACATCCATATGAAAATGAATAAAGGTTAAATTGTAATTTCCTTTTGACAGATCCTTAAATCGTCCAGTGCCCAGTCACCAATCAAGGAGCGGAGCCGGGGGAAATCCTTGTCACCGCGGCGAAGACAGAGCAGTCCCCAGCGACGCTTCACACACCGCAGAGACAAATCGTGAGTGTTTTCCATCCCATTCCCTCAAGACAGGGAACTTGATGATGTGTGTGTGTGTCTTGCTATGCTCTTTCCCAAAGTTTTTCAGCAGTTTGACATTTTTAGACAGATAAGGACTCAAGTAATGGCTGGTTTCCAAACCTAACAGGGAGTTAGCCAGCGTTTGAATAGTGGAAGCTAGTATTTATCAATCCTATGTGTTCCTTCCTTCCTCCTCTCGTCTCCCTTTCTCATCATGACTCTGCTTATCAGGTCAAGGAGAGTTTAGAGTGAGCGTGTGTGTCTTTGCTGCTGACAGCTCAGCATTATCACCAGGCAGGCAAGTCCTTGTTCTGATCACTATGCGTTGCCACTGGGGTCTGCAGTAATCCACATATAAAAACAGAGAGAACATCAAACCAAACTCCATACAGAAATTTGGAAATTTAAAGCTGCCTTGTTGAGTGGCAACCATACACATTATGAACGTGACTAAAGATCTTGTTTGAACCATCAGGAGCTGCTCTTTATTTCGGCATTAATACAGCCTGCAGTTATGAAGTAGAACAGAGTTTTTAAATACATTTTTAGTGTTTAAACCCCTTCAAATAAGTTTTACTCTTCATTTTATCCAGCTTCATTCCTGGACCATTTCACATGCTTTCTTTCTAAATTGTTGTCTTTAGTTTGAAGAAGTGTCAATACAAGTCATGTATAATGTAATTAATGGTAATTTATCTTGCAAAACGACTGTTGGATGAGAAAGTGTGTTAAAACTCATGTAAAAACCCGGATGGAGGAAATTCTTTTAGGGTTAGTGGCTCTTAAAAACAGGGTGACTCACCCCTCAGATTCAATGGCAGGGAAACCTTGACACGCACACACACCTGCAGAATGCTGAGTGTTTGTGTGTGCTGTCAGCTGTGTGGTGGGATGTAACACAATATGACTTGGACAACAGCTGCAGCTCAGCCGTACTGTCGGGTCACCACACACACACACACACACACACAAATGCTGCACCAGAATTAGTCACATTCCTGGTGTTGCAGTTTGACGTGACACTGTGATGACCTTTCTTATGAGAAGTTCCAGCAGACTTAACTGTCTAAGTAATCAGACGTCTGTGTGTGTGTTTAAAAAAAAAAGAGCTAACACAAAAAGGAGGCTGTTTCAGTCATAATATTAAATAATCTCTTCTCTCAAATCATGTTGAACTGAACCAGTTATTAGATCATTTTACACAAATAATAAAACCACAAATGCAATTCAGCCATAAAAACATTAAAGCTGTGCATTAGTGTGTCTCTGTAGTTTATCCTCTACTAGCAGTTTTGCTTTTAGCATTAGTTAAGATCTAAATTTTGATTGACTAAAGCTTATATTAAAAGTTATTATTTGTTTTCTTCCTCTTTGAGAATCTAAATCTTGTAAAATGTTCAATTTGAGAGAGCCGCAATATATCGGCAAAAAGCTACTGTGAGAATCTGTTTGTTTGTTGTTTATCAATCACAAAACAGGCATTTCTTACAGTTTTATATCAAACTGAATGTTTTAGACTGTTGGTCTCTCAAAACAAGGCATTTAAAGTATTGTGGTTTTTCTCAACATCAATGTGAAAATGTGTCACACTTTGGACACTTAAGGACCTGATGGTTAATTAATCTAGAAAATAAAATAATTAGAAACTAGAAAATAATTGGTAGATGATGATGATGATGGTAGATTGATGATGAAAATAGTCATTAGCTTTAGCTTTATGATATATAAATATTTAACAAGAGCTCCCTTTCTCCAGCTCTGATTGAGGTTTCCCACATACAGGTGGGGTGTTCCCAGGTGTCTTCCAGACAGGGAGGAATTCTCTGGGGAAGATCAGGAATACAGGAATCAGGTTTCCTAGTTACTCAACACGGCAGCATTGTACTGTTTCATTGTAGAAGAAAAACAATATAACCAAAAAAGAAAGTGAAAGTCAAGTCTAGGAAGGTCATTAATCACCACGCCCCCTAGTGATGAGTAATGAAAATCTTAAATATTATTGGAATATCGGAAGAACTGCCTGCCTGGTGTTCATGATACAGTAGCTTTCATCGTGATAACTGTTCTAGTTAAAAATAGTGCGTTTGGGTTTTTTAACCCCACAAAAAACGTCATTTGCACATCCTACATGTGTTTTTGCACTGTTTTGTAAATATGTATAATTGAATTGTGTTAATCCAGTCTGATCAACACCGCACTAAACCGTCTGGACAGTTTGACTTTCTGTAGTTTTTCATGATTGCACTGACAGAAGGCTGCATTTCCCAGGTTCAAACCCTACAGCCTTTCATCAGTACAAGCTCTCTTAAAGTGTCCTTGAGCCTTGAACTTGGATCAACTGCCTGTGGCTACAGACACATGATATTCTAAAGATGTTCAGTGAGGAGGGGAAACCTGTTATCACATTCTGATTTCTCTTAATAAATATACACCCATCACACAAGTTAGAGAAAAGGACTTTATTTCTTTGTGAGTTGTGGGATGTTAAGTGTCCTCATTAACATAAATCTGCTTCCTTTCCCTTCAGGGTTCAGTCAAACTCATTGTTATTTTAATCTTTTGCAAAAGTTAATGGTCTCATCAGTTCAGGGAAACTATTCAGCACTGATGAGGACACAGCAGAACAGCACATTACCACTTTAAACCACTTGAATGTGGTACTTAAAAAGCTATTACTGTTATCAACAGAGCACTTACACACTTAACAACATGTTGCCACTTCAGACAGTCCACTCCAACAGAGATAGTTTAATAATCTGCTGCTGGTTTAAACTGCAACACTTCAAGCAAAGGGTTATTTTAGCAGCATGGGAAGACGTTTCAGGAGGCGGTTAGCGGCACTGCCTGCTATACACAAACTAATACCACCCAAAACTAAATTAAGTGAAATAACATCAAACTTTGAAATATATTAAACAACAACATTCAAATAGATTTTAATATAAAATTCGGTAAACATCTCAGTTCCTAACTTCCCTCTGAGCAGAGATGGTCAATAAAAAGAAAAAGCAAAGAAACAGGAGTAGAGAGGGCAGAAAGAAGAGCAGTAAAAGATGAGAGTAAAGGAGGGTAGAACATGTGAAAGAAAAACAGGAAGAAAGAAAAGAGGAGAAATGTTAGAAAAAGGTGGAGAGAGACGAGGCCTGGCAGAGGAACAGAGGGACGAGAGGAGCAGGAATAAAAAGACTCTAAGTTCAGCAGATTGACTTAACACTTGATGTGTCACAGAGAGAGGGCGCTTGGACGCTTCCTTTAAAGAGAAGATAAAGTAAAGAGTAAGAGAGGAGGAGATGATATGAAAAGAGAGGGCAAGAAGAAGAGATGAAAGAGCACTGAGGATTAAATCTGATGACTTTCTGGATTATCGAACCTCTTGCTGAGAGATGACAGACGGCTGAATCTCTCTCTCTCATTTTCCATCTTCTTCACATCTTTTACTTTTTTCTCACTTTTTTTCTTTCACTTTCAAAGATGCACTGCAGAAATCTGGAGGAAAATAACAGTTTGGAAACAGAAGATTGAAGGTTGAAAATTCTTTAAGGTTGAAATCTTTAGAAAATGGCTGTTAATGGACTTTGAGTTGAAGGCATTGTGAATGTTTTTAAACAGCTCTTCTTCTCTTTTACTGGAACTTTGCTTCTTTTTTTAGGCATTACCGTCACTGTTATCAAGTACGGACCGTTTAGCAGGCTCTTGGTTTTTCTCCTGCTCGGTCCATTGTCTGCCTTAATCTCTTTCTAATTCTTTAATCCTTTTTTTTTATTTACAATGAAATGCTTTGTTCCTGGGTTGATGGTGCTGATTCTTTCCCCATGTTGGACCGCAGCAAAAGATACAGTTAGTAGAGCTGGAATGATTAGTTGATATATTAGTCAACAGAAAAACAATTGTCAGAGGTCCTGACATCTATTATGTCATTTTTTTGATTTCTCAAATGTGAATATTCACTGATTTTCTTAGTCTTATATGATAGTAAACTGAACTTTTTTGAGGTTTTTATATAAATCTGGGCTCAAAGAAACAGTGATGGGCATTATTTTATCAACCAAATGATTAAACAACTAATAGAAGAAAAGACTAATTGATTGTTAGTTTGGAGACGACAGAGGTTTGACCTGGTTTAGTTCTACTGTGCAACATTTAGGAAGAAATGTCACAGCACCGTCACAGTGTGATCTGACCGTTTATCTGCTCTCTGTCTATCAGTCCGGCCTCGGTGGAGAGGAAACCTCCGGAGCTCAGCACGCTCAACGACGGCTACCAGATCCGCATCTGATCCCCTCCCTTCATGTCCCAATCATCCCAAGATCCGTCCAGCCTTCTCAGCCACCCTGATCCAAGAGTCTCTACCTGCCACCAATGGTTTTAAGATTGGAGTCACTGCAGCTGGATTTGAGACAGACGAGGTGGATGGCGAACACACAAATATGTTAAAAGTGCTTTTCAGAGCTCGAACAGGAAGAACTTCCTCATACAAAAAGTGACAGTGAGTCTGGTTTTAATACTTCACGGTGGACATTGTTTACCCATTTAGTAGCATTGAATCCAGCCTCATTATCACACACAGCCTGAGAGTGGCTGCTCTTTCTTTGACACATTTCAGTCACCTAGCTGAAGCGCTTACAGGTGATTTTAATTTATTTTTAGATTTTCCACATTTTTAAAGGCTGAGTGCTGTTGTGTCCTGACAGCAGGCGTAACCAAGTATTTCTGTGACCCCCCTCAATGACCATCTGTCCTTAGAAAAAGGCTACAACAGTAAATGAGAGATGATTGTTGGTACAAACACTTTCTTCAGTGTAGCCATGGTGGAGGAGTCTCAACGAAAAGATATTCTACTTTCAGCACAAAGAACAACTAAAAATAGATTAATTTTTTGGTCGTGTTGTCATTTCATTGTGTATAATTTCAGCAAATAGGAGTGAGGGTGACTATAGGTTTTCATTTTGTTAGCACTTTGCCTTCATGGTCAAGAAAAATATTATTAAAAAATGTTTAAGGTACATTTGAACTTTTACAAAACCTTCCCAAGCTGCAGCAGTTCAAACACGATGACTAAGTAGACTTCCATATGCAGATTCTATTGATCAGAATGGACGAGTCTAAAAAAAGGAGAGGACGTTCAATATGGTATGCAGGGAAATCAAAGACACAGAGTCGATAGAGAGGGGGGAAAAAGGATAAAAGAGAGGAAGAGGAGGGCTGACGAGGAGTGAGAAAAGAAGTGATGTAGAGAGAGGACTCACTGCAGAACCATCATTAGAGCACTGCGGCAGCCCCCCCCTTCCTTCTCATTCTCCTCTTCCTCTGCCCTCTGTTGACACATAACTGAATACATTACCACAGCTCTGTTTCCATCCAGGCTGAGAATGAAACTCCTCAGACACAGAAGTGGAATGGAAAGACAATATTTTATGCAATATATGAAGCCAGAAATGCGGATACTCAAGTTAGAAGAGCAAGTCCACATCATTATTTATTTAACACATTGATTTGTAATACTGGACTCTTTCACCTCATCAGGCCTCTAAAAGTCCTTCAAATGAAAAAAAATCCATAAAAGAAAAATCAGTCTTTGGGTGACCCGCTTACAGCTCATGTCCTCACTGAACCTGTCATCTGTGATGAAGGAGACCATGGCTTCATTTTAAGGGGTCACAAGGCAAAAATTTTGGGAACCACTGATCCAAACCAGTGTTTTTTTAGAGGCTCAAAGAAGTGAAAGTATGTGGTATTACACAAGAAAAGAAGCTAATACTAGAGAAATACCAGATACCACATCATTGTGTGTTCCTTTTTCCTTCTCATCTCTTTAATCAGACATACATTGATAGATCAACATGTTTGGAGAATAAGAACATAGTGAGTTGAACTTAAAACACTTTGTGTGCTGATCTCCAAAATCCAATTACTAGTATTTCCAAAACAAGTCAGCAGAAGACTAATGGAGTTTCGTGCGTGTTGACCAAACTCGGCTGTAGCCAACCCATGTGTTCACACAGTAAACTAACATGCTGTTAGCCAGCTGGCTGCTGCATTCACAGCTGGAAAGTAAAATCACTCAGCTGGTCCAAGTTCAGCTGCAGCCAGTTTGTCCACTCAGACAAACAAGGAGTGAAGGCAGATGTTGTTGGCTGAGTGAACACTCTGCAACAAAGGCCTCATTCAGGGCAGATTTATGTGGCAGAGGGATGTAAGACTCCGTGCGCTGTCAGTCGATATTAAAGGCAGTCGAGACAGCGGGCTCAGGGCCCTTAGATGGCTCTAAGATGATTGTTGGCTCACAAAATGACAAAAACGGATAAACCAAACACTGACTCTAGAGCCAGTGGAGGTTTTCCGACACGCTTGGAAGGGGAGGTTGAGGCGAGCGGTATTCAGTTCGTTGCAACCTCACAGCTAGCTGCAACTAAATCCAACACACTGCTCCTTTAAGATAGAAATCACAAATTGTGATAAAGAGTCAAACGACACCACTGTAACATGAGGTTGAACGTGTGCTCTGCTTTGTGTTTGACCAACTAAAACATCCAAAAAGTCAAAGTGTTTGTATCAAAGCAGATTTTCAATCAGTAACTTCTTCAGTAAGTTCTTTGCTGGAGGCAACTAAGAGTCAGGAAATCACGAAAGTTTGCAATGAATCGTCTTTTCGCTCTGTGAAGCTTTGGTACTAAGTGACCTATGAGAATCCATTCAGTACTATATGCACTGTTTCACGCTCGTGCGCGTGATGTATCACGTTTGTTGGATTCTCCTGTTGAGGCCTTCGATGAAGAAGCTGCGAAGCTTGAAATCTCGCATCACACACGTCCAAGTACGACATTCATAGTTGATTTTAACCAGTCTGATACAAATGCTTGAAATGAATATCACATATCATAGGCAGAGATAAAACAGTGTTCGGTTCTTACCACACAGTAGAGAAACCTGAAATCAGATATTCAACACATGCTGTTAGACATACTGGACTTAGATCCAGTAAATACATATGTACATCTAAATGCATCTACGTGTATTCATGTTTGTTACATCCACAGAATGTACTGTAAAGTTTTAAGCCTTCAGAATGATAACTATACAAGTCAGTTTTAATTAAAAAAATATATGTTCATAAGTACACCCACAGTCCTTCCACAGATGCTTTGCTTAAGGGCTTCTTGAGGTATCTATTGGGAGTAGTTTAAATCCATAATTTAAAAAAGCAACTTTCAGACTAGCTTTGTAAAGGTTTGGCTACTCGATGATACAACTGTCTGCTTTTAGGATTCTGACTTCTACAGTTTTCATCTGGAGGATTAACATGGTGAAAAATTGTGTTTCCCAAAGTCAAGCGCAAAAATCTTTGTTCAGTTAAGCTGCACCAGGGAACTTTAGAGTTTTGGTCATATTTAAAGGCACTCTGTGAAGTTTTCTGGCCACTAGTAGCGCTATGGAGCAATGTTTTTAAGAGTAAGTTCTTGTTTTGTTAGTATCTCATGCATGCTAACTACCATGCTAGTGGCAATAATGTGCCAAGAAGTGGGCCAACAAAACCAAAGAAGACTGCTAGCAAACAAACATGGATGTAAACGAAAGTTTTGCCAAAAATCATCTCAATTAATAAATGAGAAAGGAAATTAATTGGGCCTCACTTGTACACAAAATCCATTTTGGTGAGGAATAGTGAAAGTAAACCCTTTTGATGTGAATTGGAACCAGCTCTAACCAGCCACTTTAGGATTTAAACTGATGCAAATGTGTTTTATGAATCCTTCCTGGTGCAACTTTAACTAAAAATCGAACTTAGCAAAGATGATCTTAAATACCTGTACATTTTAGGGGGAAAACACAAGTAGCCTCATTTTACTTTTGTTGTTTTGGTCACATCAGACATCAGCAGGAGGATTCAAGAAGTCTCTGTACAGATTGTTTCTGAATATTGTAATTCGATTGTTTTATCACTTTTCTTTGAATGTTTCACACCGTCTTCTCGCTCACAGAACAAGTGTGTGTTGTTGCCAAATGAAAATTACATTTTAACCTAGCTTTTTGACTCAACAACCAGCTATGCATACGCTGCGATAGGGAGCAGGTTACGAGAAAAATCCTAGTCTTCCACAATTCAAGCGATGGAGGAAGAAGGTGTGCGGCTCGATCTACACACACACAAAAAAAACATCTGCACCAAAATAAATCTTGGACGTTTAGAATAATTGTACTCGCCAAGCATAACCAGGACCTTCTGGGAGCTTTCCTTCGGCGTAGATCCAGGCCTGAGCCATTATCACTGATTCAAGGTGCTGTGAGAAAAAGCAGAATATTTTTACATATTTCTGATGTTTGGCCAGCAGTGGACCATAGCACAGCCCAGAGAGCGAGATCAAACCGTCACATCTCCAACTCTGGCACAAACCAACCAGCTCAACCTGTTAATATTTGTATCAAAGGTTAAGTGTTGATCATTTCTAACGGCTTGGTGTTTGTTAGCATACAGAAGAAGCACAAAAGCTGCTTTGCTTTTTGAGTAGTTAAAATCCTCTTTCACTTCGTGGTTGTGGACAAAAAAGACAAAGACTTGATGCATTTTCATACTGAAGAAGAAACGTTGTTCAGGAAAGAATAACGCTTATTTTCCGACTGATGTTCACGTATTTTTGGAACTATAAAAATGGAGATTCAGTAGTTACCAAGGAGCTAAAGTTCACACATTTCTCTCGACACACAGATGACCATGAACATTTGGATTTAAAGACAAACATCAAAACTGCAGTTCCGGAGATTTTTACCCAACAACAGTGAAAAACTACCTGGGCTCAGCAGGGACACAGAAACTGAGATGTGTTAAGTGAGACCGAGTCGGCGAGAAGAAAACAAACAAACTGATAATTTAATGTAGCAACTGAAATCTGTTTTTACGTCAGTTTGCAATAGAGACATCTGTGCTCGACAATTTATCTTACTGAACGTTTTTTTGTTTTGTTAGTTTCATTTTATAAGAATTTGTGGCTTGACTTCTCGATTATGACATTTTGGTTTGATTCATTGATTGTACTCATCATTTTGAATGAAAAAAACGTTTTAGAAAAAAAGAAGAACACCATGTAGTTGTAGCAGGTGTTTTTTATGGCCTTTGATTTGTTTCCAAAGTGCTGATACCACATTCTTTAATCCTAAACTTACTGTACTGTAAAATGTACTGTTCTGATATCAGCGATTAGCCAAGTTCTACCACAAATTTAACAACACAAAGATCTTGAATCTCTGCTTTGGCTTACTGAAGGCAGTGACATTAATAATCAAATTGAATGATATAATATGAATTCTGCTACCTGGTCTGATGCTAATCCATTAAATCCAAGAGTTCCAGGTTGCGTATGATGATGAAATAAAATTTTTTTTGCTGGACAAAAAAAAATTGCTCTACATTTTGTATTTGTGCACTGCGGCTGCTTATCTG
>JAPMOB010222930.1:0-17544 GCA_029875015.1 Lepomis gibbosus | reverse complement strand
AAGAATTTATGTTATTTATTACTTGATTGTTCAAGCTACCTCACAGAAGAGCTCTGTTTGTTAACAGAGTTGTTGAATGTCAAAATAAGGTGAATTAAATAAAAAATAAAGAACATCCTGAATCTGTTTATCGCTCTTCTTTATTCTTTTTTTAAGTGTTATAGAAGTATCGGATCGGGACTTGGTACTGTTAGATACTCAAAATCAAATGACTCGGACTCGGACTCGAGGGCAAAAAAACCTGATCGGGACATCCCTAGTAAAAAGTATAAGAGATGTGAAAAAGTTGAATTCACTGGAAAGAGTTCAAAGGTTTGTATACATTTTAATGTATGAATTGGTGGTAAGAGGTTGAAGATCAGTGAGTTTAACTGATTTTCTCATTGACTTTCATTATAACAAAGTTCCAAAGAAAATTGAAAAGATTGAAGAGTTTGTATAGGATTTGAAAGTTGAATAATAAGAAGAAAGAAGGAAAGATGTGGAAATGTTTCCATTTGGAATGGACTTTCTAGCTGAAAGTATGAATGAATAGTTAACAGTTGAAAATCCTTTAAAAAGGGTGAAAATGGGTGAAAATGGGGACATTTCCAATATTCCATCCATTCATTTGAATGGGGAAAAATCCTGGTAAACCTTGAATATCTTGAGAAGTATGAATGTTAACAAAATTCTGAATACATGTGCTTGACTCCTAATTGAGATGAATATTTTAAGCTTTGAATGACATTTCTATGTTGAAAACTGTTCAATTAAAATTAGTGGCATAATAAAAATAAAGAATTCCGAACTGTCAGAAGAACATATGTTCTTTATATATAATAATTGGTGTGAATGCTTACAGCATTCACACCAATTATTATATTTTTTAAATTATATTCAGTTTTATAGTTTTTTATTATATTTGAGATAGTTTGATTTGACAAATCTCTGGAACAGGATTTCTCAAATCGAAACACATAAGAAGGGAAATAAATTAGGAGCTGTATGACCCTGTGAGCCTAAATACTTGATTTTTTTTTACTTTCATTGGGTAGTGGAAAAAAAGTGGTAGAAGTGGTCCTTTGAAAGAGCTTTAAGGGCCAATGTTTCTGCATTTTCCACTTTGTCCAAAATGTTCGTAACTACATGATATATGTGGGAAACTGATCTGGAGTCAAGAGTCACAGTCGAGTCCACTTTCCTGGATGGTCATGACCTTTTTTTCATCATCTTTGCAGCATCTTTTCTGTCTGTTTTGTCATTTATTTTTCACAAGGTGAAATTAACACTTTGTGTCCGAAACCACATCAATATTTGTATAATTGAGTGCAAATCTGAATGTTTGCATGCACATCAATGGCTCTGCCACTACTAGATTATTTCAACAGAACTAGCTCATTCTCGTCGATGTCTGTTAGATCCATCATATTTCCTAGGAAGACTTCCATGAGGGCTGGATAATCTCCATAGGCCTCATTACAAAAACATTTCCTAACTGCCTGTCATATCTCAACTCAAAGATGGGAGAAAAAAAACTCTCTTCCCATTACAGAAGCAGTTCATGACTCAGTCCTAACCTTTCTCAGACCTTATATCTTAACTTAACTTAAAGATAGAGTTCGGGACTTTTGTTTAACCTACACCCCCTTATTTCAACTCTTCATAATCCTTCCTTCACTCAAAGATAAGCGATAATGCAGTTTAGCTTCCCGTCGTTCATTAAGCAATGTTGTTCATCTCATAGCTACACATAAAAATAAATACAATTCGTTATCTATGTCCTCACTTATTCCTACATGCCTTGGACAATTGAAAAGTGAGGAGAAGATTTTCCTCAACACCACAGTGCTAGTTAAATACTCAACTGTGAACTGACTTCATGGAAATAGGCGAAGAAATGTGAACATGCTGTTCTCTTGCTGGAAGGATCTTGTGTGTGAGATATCCACATGCTCTGATTTACTAGAAGCAGAATGTTCAGCTTTTGTTTATTTGCACAGAAAAATATAAGAAAAACAGTCTGTGCAGGAGAAGTGTTAAATATACTCATATACAATTTATACACGAGAGTTTATTTTAAGATTAAAAATGACATAAATTATAAGTCATAAAGGACGGAGAAGCAAGGAAGATACAAATTATTATTATTATGTTAAAAAATATAATACTATGAATAATACCAAAAGTTCTTCTTCCTGTGAACTGGGAAGATACATAGACCTGTACTGCCCCCAAGTGAATAATCAAGGGAAGTAACACTTTTTTGTGTGTCACAAACGAGGCCAAATAGTCTTTTATTTTTTACATCTTGAAAACAAATCAAGGCTGTAAATCATGCAAACCAGGCCCAGATACCTGGATGTCAGCCTAGTTCAGAATATGTAATGGTGCATATTAGTATGAAGTTGTGCTGAAGTAGGGAAACACCTGAGAAGACAATGACAAATAAAGTCACGCCAGCTGCTTCCTCTGGGTCATCTTCCTCTCAGGTGCATATCTAGTCCATTACATAGCCAGTGGTGTCAAAGTAACATTTATTTCAGTACAGTACTTAAGTACAATTCTGGCGTACTTGTTTTTTAAAACTATTTTCTGCTACTTTGTACTTTTAGGTAGTTTACTTTGCAGATACAGATTATGAATACAAAATACAATCTGCAAATACATTTTCATGAACTTTAATAGGTTATTACCCTTAAGTAAATAGCCCAATCTTTACTGCTGCCCCATAAAAATGAAGCTTATGCATGAATGTACGTATATGTCATTATAATCCAATAATAGAATATTATTCTAAAATGGGCTATTACTTTTACTTTTAGTAAATACATTTTGATGCAAATACATTTTAAATTCTTAATTTTTTTACTTAAGTGATATTTCTACACTATTGCTACTTTTACGTAAGTAAGCGGTCCGAGTACTTCTTCCACCACTGTCCACCACCTTTCCCTCCACCCGCCAAAGATGAGTATGAGGAGGCCCCTGCAAAAGGTGTAACATGTGTTATAATATTTTGGCCTGTTAACATTAATTCAAATCCATCCAAAGTCATATCTGACCAATCTGAAATGATCATTTAACATTCCCACTTGAATACATAATCCATTGGCCAAAATACAAACTAAACAAAAGTGATTAATTGTACACATCTGTGCGTCTTCATTGGGAAAGTGTCACGAGGCCTTGGCTGTGAGCTTGTGTGAGTGTTATGGATGTCTGTCTGGAGTGCTTGTGGTGACCGTGTTGTTTTGTTTGTCTCTGCTTGGCTTTTCCTCTCTCTCTCCAGTCTGGGAGCTGGGGGCGTGTCTGCAGCAGGCTCTGCACTCACCTGAGTCCCATCCTCAATCAGCGCACCTGACTTGCATTCCTCAATCACCACTGCTTAAAAGGGAGGCTCCGACATCCACTCCCCGCTGAAGCGTTGAATCACAGTGTGTCTGTTGTGTTAGCCCCAGCCAACACTTGACTTGACTCTTGTGAATAGTTTGCATCTAGTTAACCTTTGTTTCTCTGTCTCTCTCAGAAGACTCCCACCACCTCAGCAAACCACCAGCCAGTAAGCATTCGGTTCCGCCCGCAGCCTGGACACTTCCCCGCTCACGGATTTCCCTACAACCCCGGACCTGGAGAGAGTCTCAATCTTGAAAATCTATGACTTCCCTTGCTGATTCTCTTTTGAATAAACTGTCTGCGTTTGGGTCTTCTCTGCCTGAAATCCCGACAGAAAGAACACAGTTTTACTTTCCAACACAAAGTAACTGTACCTTAGCCCCATTATGGTTGTGTTGTTAAGGTCTGACCAAAGTAGTGTTTCTCTGCATTCAGTGAGAAAGTAAAATGCTTCAAAAACACATATATAAGTGGAAGAGTTATTTTATGAAAAATGCAAGTTGTAAAGCTCATTAGATGGAGGAAACTTCTTGCCAAATCTGATTGTGAGTTAGTCTGAGCTGTATCATTGTAAATTGTTGACATGATCCAATGGCAAGGGTTTGCAATTTCTCATTGAGATATAATTTATTCATTATGATTCAACGGCTACATTTCATGACACAGATTAAAATTTGTAACATTCAGCCCTGTGCCTGGGGATCCTTAACACCAAGGTTCTCATATTCATGTAAATCAAAGCTGAGGTCCCAATAGAGACAGTGAGAGATGCTTACATGGGCCATGGCTCACATTAGCATGCTTTTTATCCATCCATTTTATCACATCATGGAAGCAAGTTGACTTTGAAGTTAAGTCTTGCTTTATGTCAGAGATTCTTACATTATATAGCCACTAGGTGGCAGGCTTTAATTGATAATACTAAAAGGGTTGAACTCGCTCTGTATACCTTCAAAAAAGTACGTTTATTTTGTGAAGATGGTCATATTAAACTATATACTCTCGGATGTCACATACACATCTAAATCGCAATCACGAAGTGACACTTATGCATACCTGACGAGTGACTTAAACACATCAACTGAGACAGAGAAAGCATCTCTCGTGAGCACCAATCATGAATGATTGACATAAAGTAAGAAGAGCATTAAGTGCATTACTGTCGACTGAGACTCATATTTCCGGAAGCGCACAGTGATGTACATTTTGTACATTCAGTCATAGATTCCAGACAACCCTGAATCGGGGGTGTTTTTATTAAGGCAACGTCATCGATGCATGCCATGGTTAAAATTCTTAATTCACCTATACGGAACCGGAACACATGGGGCTCCAAACCAAGCGCATCTAACGTGCTCTAAAACAAACGTGGTGACGTAACGTCTTTGTGTTGGCAAATCACGGTGTACGCTGGGCGGGCATTGTGAAGCTGTAGTTGAGTGTTAGCAGCTAACTAGAGAAAGAAAGCTAACTAATCGTGAGAGTGGAAGTGGAGCTAACGTTAAAGGAAAAGGCAACTGTCAAAACAGCAAGGGGAGCAGAATTTTTTTGTGAAGTGATAATTTTGTTAGATGACTACATGAACAGATTTATAGCTTGTTAATCAAAGATCGTGTTTGTCAGATGCCCGAGGAGCATTTGGATACTACATCGATTGTCCCAAACGGAAACCATTTGGACAGACAGTTCGTGCTAGCTATTTAGCTAGCTAGCTAAGTGAATAATCCAGGAGACTTTTCATTGTCACCTATAAACCCAAACTGAATGTTTTGTCTGTCATGAGTCCGGCCGGGTGCTCCCATGTGAACGGTTATAAGGTGGATAATTGGAAACAAAATCTTCGAGTCATATACCAATGCTTTGTTTGGAGTGGTACTGCTGAGACGAGGAGACGCAAGGTAAAAACACAGCAACTGTAACGTTAGCTTTAGAAACAAAAGTGAAATAATTTTAACGTGGCACAGACAGACACAGAACCGGGGTGCAAATGATGCCCCGCATGAAGCACAATCACTGAACGGGGGGGAACAACATTACGGTTTTAGTTAAACTGTACTCTTGCAGCAGTAATGTTGCTAGTAGAGAGTTAGGGTTAGCCAGCTAGGTTATCACCGGTATGTTAGCTAGCAAGACTGCTTGGCGAACTGCGGAGACTGGTTGCTTCCTTGCACTCTTAACTGCACCATTTAATGTGTCTTAGCGCAATCAGTCATTATTCAAGCTTTTTGTTGGGGTCCAGTTGAATAGGTTGGCTGAGCGGTTCAGTTTGGTAGATGCTTAACAGTTAGCTGGATGGCTAAACTTGGGTTTGAATAGAGTTGTGGCCATGGGCTAACATTACCACACCAAATGGTCCCATTGTGTGTGCGCACACTGGATCCACCGCTTAACGGTTCTCACCAGGGCGTCCCAGGGCAGTGTATTTTTTTTTTCTGCACTGGTCAACCACTCATGAGTTTGGATGTTGGGACGTCAGCTGATTACTTTTTTGCCAATTTCTTTTTGGGCTCATCCCACACCTGCTCGGCCTCCCCAGCTCCGAATAGCTCTCTACAATATGATGTCATCACTGGACTGTGTTGCAGTTTCTCTCACTTCCCCACCCGTTCTGCTGCTTTTTAAAAAAAAAATCACCATAAACTTTTTTGTGCTCTAATGTTAATTTTTTAAAAGCCTAGAATCGTCAGTTTTATTTTAGCAGCAATTTGTAGGTTGCTTGACTGTTGTCACAAGAAATCCATGCTTCTCTTATGTATGTCATACATTTTTATGTCGTTGTGATTAAAATAGGTGCTTCAGGGTGATGCGGGATGGACAGAGCTGGTGAGTTGACGCTTATCCCCTCCTCATCTTCACTGACATACTTCACATGAATTAGAGCTGGCTTGTTTTCTCCCCTCTTGCTCACATACCCGTGTGCCTCAGTGTCTTTTCATTTAATGGACTGAATATTAGATGTAAACCTGCGTAGCGGAAGAATTCAGCTATCCCTGAATCTGCTGTGATACACTCTTACAGCCAGAAATATTACTGTGTGGGAGGGTGGACAATGAGCGGAACAGCCATAGCTCAGTTACACTGCAGGCATGTCAAAGCTAATAACTAGTACAAAATGGTCGATGACCCTTTTGTTTATACAGTGTATACAGTGACATGCTTTGGTTTGAACGCAGTGTTCACATTGTTTTTATTGATGCTTTTAATACACTCATGTATACAAAATTAAAAAGTGCAAGAGAGCATCTGAAAATGTAGGAGACAATTTGAAAAGGTTATCAGGCAGTGCAGTGGGCAGCACTGCAACAATTTTACCAGCCATTTACTGAATGTTAATTTTGACTGTGTAGTTTCTTTCTCACAGTCTACGTGACAAGAATGAGCTCACTCTGTCTCTCTGTCTGTCTGTCACGGAAATAAGACTCGCCATGTGTGCTTTCTATTGCTCACCTCTAAGCAATTCACAATACTCTTCACAACCCACAAGGTGTGTTTAGCGGTTGCAAACCTGGCCTGTTGCTTACTTTTGGAAGAACTATTTCTGTATCACTTTCAAAGCCTCACTGTCTCAGTACCACCGCTGCCAACCTCACACCGTGACCTTTTTTACTAAAATGATGTCCTCCACAACCAGTGTGTCAGCAGCAACCACCACTTTTTGCCAAAGGTTTACCTCTGACACAAACACTCTTTGTCTCTCTGCCATGTTGAGAGAAACACAATGACAATACATGAGGGGTATAGTGAAATTTCTCTGCCCTGCTTTTCTACCATACCCTCAACTTGTTGGCATGCTGCATGAATACCAGTCCCCCAGGTTGGAAGCCCACTTGCTGTTGTGGAGTTTAAAGACAATTCTGCGTTGAAACCATTTAGATTGGCCTGTTGTGAGCAGGTTTCTGTACACTTTGGTAGTTTTATGCTATATCTTCCGCCAGTCCATGCTCCTTTCACATGCCACCACGTTGCAATACACTTGTGGCCTTGGAATCTTGAAATAATCTTACATAACTGACAATAGGCCTTGCTATGTGTTATTGAAAAATATGTGCTGTGTATAGCTGGTACTGCGTTTAGTGATTTTAGATATGCAACTTGTACAGGTATATTTTTGGCGGTAATGCATGAGGAAAGAGACGGTACATGCCTCTGTTTTTATTAATTTATGGTAGAAATGCAGCTGTGTAAATATTTTCTCCATTTTCTGTGCCTTAAAAGATTGTTCCTAGAAACCGGTCGTGCCTTTACGTTACTAAAAACAGTTGTTGATGAATAAAGTTGATTTTTAGCTTTGCGTATGATGATGTCATTTAACAGCTGTCTAACATCTGTTGTGGTGTGTACCTAGTGGTTCTGCACTGCCTATCTTGACCCCGATGCTGATGGTACAGGTGACTGATACAGAGAGAAGGGAGACTACAGTGGCTCTTGAATGAAGTGTTCTTTCTACTGTATAATTGCACTCCAGGATGGCTATATGGGAGTATGATCCTTATCTCGCACCCCCTTCCCTTAGGCTCTTTACCAACCTAACCAATCTGACATGCAGAGCAGACTGCTGCTCCGGTGGTACACAGGCAGTGCAGTCTCCTGAGGTGAGGCAGGCTTGGTTTTTGTTCAGCGCTGAATTATGAGCTAGAAGACTAGGTCCTGGTAACTTAACATTGTGGAATACAAATACATGTAACAAATACTGCAGTGGTGTTGAGCGGTACTCTGAATGTTAGTGTGGCTGGCAAATTAAGAGCTTATCACTGCACTGCTAACCTCATATTTGTCATACAATAATATATTAGTGGAAAATACACAGCAAGCACTAGTAAAAGAGGCACCTTCTGCATAGAGGGAAGCTGAAAGACATTGTCAATCAGAGACTGGGGGAGAAGCCAAGATACGTTTTGACATTGTATTCAGACTTGGTTTCATTAACCAGTGCCTTTCAGCCTAAATTGCTGTTTTTCACCTCCTCTTTGTTTCCTCGTTTCTTTTTTTCTTTTTCTGTAGTCTGTCCTGAGCATCCTCCCCGCAAGCTGTCATCCTCTCTACCTCGAGCTAAAATCAATTCCCAGGCAATGTGCAGGGACATGAGTGGAAAATCTGTCACCTGCTCTGCATGCGCAATCTAAAACCCATGTGGGTAAAAAAAACGGCAGAATGAATGTCAGGGAGTGACAGAGGGTTTGCAGGGATATCATCAGCTGGCTTGGGATCTGCTATCTTTTATTAGGAAACATTAGTATAATAATTCCTTTGGCATGTTGGTCCTAGATGAATTGCCCCATTAGCTTGGGATAAGCATGTAGGTTTACACCAGCACAGTGTGCTGAGAGTGTGTACTTTTGAGCTGGCACACAAGTGTCAGCCATAAATTATGGATTCAACCTGGTGACAAATTTGATATTGTTGTGGATCCCTTCAGGCCTCGCATCAGATGCCCTTTGGCGTAAAACATGTCTTAACTGGCCTGTGTAACTATACCTAAATCATTTTATAATTGTATATGACACAAACGCTCCATGGAGAGGACGATTAAATGCAAATTGAGCAGTGCATAAAAGATATCCCACTAAGGGCTTTTGTGCATCTGTACTTCTTTATATTCTGTTCTAGTTGAGGCATGCTACACGCCTTCACCCACTGTCAGTTTGTGTCATGTAACAAAAATCGGCTCCATTTCAGATTGTAGGAACTATTTTTCTGATGTACTTCCCCCTTCTATCTTCCGAGGTCTTTGACCCCTGTCTCTTAATCTGTTATGACCATGTTGTGAATGTATATTTAGTGAGCGAGTTGCTTGAGTACAGCATGCGCTATAGTGTCTTTTTGTCTGAGCAGATTTCTTGTGTTTCCTCTGTTAATTGAGATTCGTGTTCCACCAGATTGCCACATGCCATTGAAGCAGAATTGCCGAGGGATGTCAGCACCGCTCATAGATAAAAAGCTGCCCTTGCTTTTTTAACAGTTGAATTTGTTCCACTGTAGGCCCAACTCCCGTCATATTCATAATTTAAAGTTTCTGAATGGCTATGGTGGTGGAGGGGTAGTGTGAATATTCATGAAGGTCATGGTTTTTTTTGTGAATATGTGTGTGTTGCCTCTCCATCCAGCAGCATACACTCTTTATTATCTGTAAGAGGAGGTTTTATGTCTGCTAAAACACTGCAACCATGAAGGAATCTGTCATGCCGTTAAACCAGAGCTATTCTCTTAGGCTGAGTGGAAGCTAGACGAGATGGAAGCAGGGAGGGTGGGGTTGCAGAATGTTTACAGCTTTGAAGAATTTGCTTTCATTTTGATTAAAGGGTTAAGGGTGGTGATTAGAGAGCTGTCTCAACTTAACTTTTTGATAAATCATATATGATCAGATGAACCATATACCCCTCCCCCCGCTTCTGCATGTGATGAGGGAAGATAAGAGAGAAACAATTTGCTAAATGTTACTGGGAATGACAGAGTTAAGAAAATGGATATTTGATGGATATTTTAAAGGATGACACATTTACTTCCTTCTGTCACACTCTTCTCCCTCCTGTTCTTTGACTTCCCACACACACAAACACACACACATATACACAATGCACTGAGGCACAGCTAATCCCGGAGAGCGGCTGATTCCTGTGCTGTGAGCAGATCTCTTTGTCAGATCGGTCTCCCATCACATCACAGGCCTGCGCCCTGACTCATCAGCATACGTTTGTAGCATCAGGATCTATTCCTCCAGCCTCTTCATAGCCCTTGCTTGTTCCTCTTCTGAGCTCACTCCCACGCTTTTTCTTCCTCCTTTCCCTTGCTTTCGTTTTTTTTTTCCTATTTGCAAACCTGGTTCAGCCCACTGTTCTCATTGCCTCTTGATTATCCCATTAAATGTGTGCCAAACATGCCTGTATTGTTTATCATTTAATACTTGTTAAAAATAATTTAATTATAAAACACTAGTTTTTAGAACAAAAATATTCACTGTATTCTGCTCTGTTAAACTGCCATATTAAAATATAATTTTCTTTTCACAGAGGTTTCTATCTGAATTTTTTGATCCTTTTGAAAATCATAGCCAAGCCTCTAATCCTCTCATTTCCCCCTCTTCCCATCCTGTCCTTCTCCCCTCATCCCTCGGCCTCATTGACAACACTCAGTGGGTTTGGTGATGTCAGAAGTTGTCCCCCATCCTGCCCTATTTCTTCCGTGTCTGTGGGCTCCCTGTCACTCCCTGGTCTTGTCTAATGTGACTTTCGGTCTGTCAGTCACTGTGGCTGTGGCTCAGTGACTCAGACTAAACAAATGGCACGAGGTCTTTAACCTCCTCCCAGAGTAATCGTGGGCCTGGTGTGTCACCTTGTGGCGTCCCTTTCACATGCTTTTTCCTCCCAATCTTTCAGCCTCAGAGAATGTAGCTTCCCATAGCCATTCAGCATCTTCTTTAACAGTACGAAGGTGCTATAATGTACTCTGAGTCATTGTCATTGCACTGACTGCAGTTGGTGCGCTATTCCACTGTGCTTTCATCCTTGCAGTTTACTTCAAATTGGACATGCTAAATGAGAGAAAATACCTCAGTACAACAGCGTTTTTATCACTGACTGAGAGTTTTGTCTCATACATAATATTTTTTCCAGTTTCCCATTAATGTGAGCAATTCTGGTCAAGAAGATCCATCGTTGACATAGGCACATAAGGGAAATTAGTGGTAAAAGAGGCAGGTCAGATGCTGGTAATCTTCAGTGTTAAATTTTGTCTTCAGAGCAGCAATGGAGAAGACTCATGAAAAATACACTGACATGGCAAACAATGGTTTTTAGGAAGGTTATTATAGCTTATGCTATAATATAAGCTATAATAACCTTCCTATATGTGGTCACTGCACATGTGCAGCCATGCAACCCTTATAAGGCTTAGTAATGGTTAGTTTTAAATTTGAAAATGTGTGTGTGCAACTGAGGATGGGCATGACTTTGCATATTGATTAAGCTCTGCGTAAACTGCAGCCATCTCTCCTCTTAGCCCCTCCTCCCTCGACAAGTTCACTGTTACTGATTCCCTCTTCCTTCTCTCCCACTGACCGTTTCTCGTCCTTTGCCATTGCTTCAACTAGAGACAGTACTTCTCATTTGACTGTCCAACAGGCTCTGGAAGGACATCAGTGCCACAAAGTGCGCCGGTTGTGGCCTGAGCCAGCCAATGAGGCTGCTGTCCGGCCCTCCCTTAGTACCACCATCTGGCTAATGAGCTGTCAGTCACTCCTGTTGCCAGCCAAGCCCAAAACCAAGAGGCAATCAATCTCTTCTAGTGTGGACACTCAATTATTCCCTATTGTTAAAACTGAGGGCCCATGTGACAACTTTTCCCGGGACTAGGCCTTTGGTGTGGAACTGGTTCTGTCCTTTGCAAGGTAATTTATGACTTGGTTCTGCTCTGTATATACTCACTTTTAACGACTCTGTAGTACACTAATAACCCAACTTTTCTGGAGGGTAATGTTCAAGGCAGTGAGAATCATGATTGGTGCTATAGGGGATAAGGAAGAACTCAGCTTGTCATTTGATGAGCTTTGTGTCCAAGGGGACCATTCAGAAGCTCTGTGCTATGGGTGTCAGTTACATCAATGGTCCCTCGTGTGTGTGTGTGTGTGTGTGTGTGTGTCTGGTTGTTTTCTTTCAGTGGAGCAGGGTGGTTGTGGGCATCTGGTAGCTGCAAGGTTTGACAAATGATCACGGAGCCTTTTGTTAAGCTGGAGCTTAACTGTTAACCATCTGTGCAGACAAACACACTGCCGTCTGCATGATCTTCCCTCTTGCCATACGTGTTTGTCAATGTTTGTACTTGTAGATTTTATTTCTCACCCTTAGTGAGTCAACACACTATTGAATTGGAATATAAATGTTGGCTTGGTGCTATTGTGTAAGGGGCCGTACTGGACAGCCAGTATGGGACCAAATGATTATTGCACCCCATAGTATTAGTACCAAATTGTAGCATAAACCATCATTTGTGAGTGGAAACCTTTTCTTTTTTCCCTCAGACCCTCTGATCTCTAGAACTCAAGACAAAAGCACCACCAGTCTCTCCCCAATCAAGTGATCTGAATCAGACTGACATATGCACACCTATGTAGATCCATCCCATGAGCTGCAAACCTAGCTTTATCCCACCGGCTTGCACATCTTACCCAAACCCCTAAGAAGAATTAGGCTACCTCTTTTATCACAGCATCAAAGCTACTCCAATGTGAGTATCTCAGTTTCCATCTGCATTTTCATTTGTTTTATTTCTTTTCCTGGCAAGAAGCCAGACTCCATAGGGTGGGGCTCCGGGTTTAGCTATAATGTCTTATAGCTGTGTGTGACCGTGTGAGGTCGAGCTACACACTCCAACAATCCCTCATCTCACCCACAACTCGGATTCATTTGGATGAGGTGGGAATAAATTGTCGTGCAAAGACCACACAGCATGTCGTTGTCAACAGATGTTACAATGAGCTGATAGGGGACGGAAGTGAAAAGAGAATAGAGTAAAATTCATATTGTGTGTGTGTCTCTCTCTCTCTCTAGGGCTGCTTAGTGAGAATGCATTTTGTAGACCAGGCATTGTCATGTGGAGAGTTAAGGAAGTGGAGGGGGGGTAACAAGACACTGAGAGGCTGCAGGACAGCCCCATGGGGGTCCGTCTGCAGCACGGTTTTGGAGCATCACCATCAGTCTCCTTCCCCAGCCTCCCTTGGCTTGCTCACATTAGATATTGAATCAGAAAGGACTGTGTATGGAAGTATCTGAGTACTGATAGCAAATGTCTTGTATCTTTTTATGAATATTTATAGTGTGCAGTTTGCATGCAGCCATTGTTAATTGTGTGTAAAGGAGTATGCACAGGCTTATGAGTGTGAGACAGCACGGTGAGTCACTGCTCTCATATAGCTATGCCCTCTCCTCTGTATTGACTTGCTCTCCCCTCCCCTCCGCAGTCTGTCCTTTGCAGCAGCAGGAGCGTGCTCAGTAGAGCCAGACCTGTGTCCACATCATAATTGTCGTCGTCATTCTCTCTCCTCCTCAGTTACAGCTCATCACATTACTGGCTCTGTTTGAATATATGAAAGCATTAACCTAAGTGCTGTGGGTGGAATAATGCAGTAAGATTGAGAGAATGCAAGAGGAGATGGGGAAGCGGAGTATGTGTGTTACTTTATTTAGATTTATACATACCCAAGAGAATTCATTCTGTAGTTGTCAGACGTGGGTCAGTGTTAGCTGATGGCCACTCACAGACTCAGTTGACCCACAAAGCATGTGATACTATCTTATCTTCACTTTAAAGATGTACAGGAGATCTGTTCATCTAGCTAATACCCTTCTTCGTCTGTTCTTCAATCAATCAACAGCTTTGCACATAGTGCGTCAGTTCCCTGGACATGGAGCCCAGCCTGACTTGCCCCAAAGAGCGCATCCCAGATTGGAGATGCAGCCTTCCACAGCGCAAATGTGAGATCGCTACGTGTGCGACACTTGTTCCAGTCATCCGAGCCAGCGGCTGATCAATAGCTGATCTGATTGAACATTAAAAGCCCTGGGCGCAGAGAAATGCGGGGCTGCTGACTGCTGAGGGAAAAGACCGTGAACTATGGTGCGAAAGAGGGAGTACAGAGAAGCTGTGGTGGGCTAGGGCAGGGATAGATTTTCTCCCCGCTAAAGAGGTGTTGAGGCAGGGGAGGGTGAGGAGGAGGGCAAGGCGTGGCATTGGCAGGGTTTCTTGTTTTTAACTTGGAGTCCTGGTGCAATGCAACATCCCTGCTTAGGAAGGATATGTGGCACATGTGGCCTGTCTTTTTACCTTTTGCAAGTACATGTAGGGTTTCATTTACGCAAGTCCTGCTTCTAAAAGAGTCTCAATAAAGATAAATACACGCACTACATTCATATATGCACAGACGTGATTCATAAATCCACACACAGGATACACAAATGCACACACAATTCAGAAATACACACAAAATTCACAAATGCATAGACAATTTACAAATGCACACAAGATTCAGAAATGTATTTTTGACATATTAACATATTTCGCTAGTTATCCCCTTGTTATGAGATGTTTTATTATTAATGTTAATCGGTTTAATTGTGTAACTATCAACATAAGCTAGCGAGCTACACTAGTGCGTCTGCATGCTAATAGGGTCAGGCTAGTACCTTTCCACAAAGTTGAGCTTTAAGTGTTTTATGTGTGCATTTGTGAATTTTGTGTGCATTTGTGTATCCTGTGTGTGTATTTATGAATCACGTATGTGCATATATGAATCCTGTGTGTGCATATGTGAATGTAGTGCGTGTATTTATCTTTATTGAGACTCTTTTATCTCCATATGCTTCACACAAGTCTCTTTTTATCTCCTCTGTGCCCTTCTTTTCTCAGCATGTCAGTGACACAAGCTCTACCGTAGAAGTTCCAAGAGTCTGCTATAAATTTCTTAAACAGTCAATGTAACAGTCAATCCCTTTGTGTCTTCCCATTACTCATCATACATCCCTTTGAAAAAGCACCCCTCGCAAATCTGGTGCTGCCCCTTCTCTCACACACCCATTCAGAGCTGGCTGGCTAACAGACAATATAAATAAAAACAGAGCTTAGGTTCTGCCACCCTGAATATCCCAGCTACTGCAATGTCATCACAATCTAGCACACGCCTAACTAATGCTCAGCCAAAACACTGACCTGACTGCGAGTTTTGCGGCCTGTCTCTGCATATGTGGCATATGTGTGGTGTTTCATGTAAAACCCATATCACTAGTGCTACGCTACAATATTGAATTACCCTCTGTCAACTCGTCCATACAAACAGAGGTCTGCATGGGACTCTTATATCAATCTTGCACCCACCTGCTGGTGCAGAATTTCCAACCATTTACACCCACTTCCACAGAAGAAGAGCATTTGGAAGACGTATGCTTAAAACAAGCTTTATTGTATACCTTTTTAAAGGGTACATGAATTAATTCTATATTTGTGCTGTTTCCCATAGATATACCAGGTGATTATGATTAATTGGTGTTATTATTAACATTGAAAAAAGATGTGGATTAGGGATGGAAAGTTTGTTTAATTCCGGGTGACATTTGTTTGGTCTAAACAAGAGCGGAGACTTTTGACTCGTAAGATGTCAACGCAGTCCAAAGGCATTGGTGAAGACGGCTGCCAGTCGAGAGTTGCTTTTTATATGGATTTTTGTGCGAAAATCTTGATTGACCAATCCAAACATACTGAGCATGATGATCCCTACCTTCTTAATGTCAGGGAAATGGTGAACTTTGCAGTCCCGCTTTTGTGAGCCTACTGCCCCAAGGTAATGGATGATTGCATGTCAATAAGTTCGAGTAGGAATCTCTCCTGATCAATGAAGGGACCGCTGCCTTTGCTTGAGAGGAAAAGTCCCCTTCTGTTGCCACAGTGAATGGGTCTCTGGCAAAGTAAGTCCATCCAACTGATCAGCAAAGTTCTCTTTTTACCTCGCGATGAAATCTTTCACCACATCAGTGATATGAGCTTCTAATGCAGTGCATTTGTGCATTTCGGAAAATGCAGCATCCTGCTTGTGCCTCGTGTCAGTCGTGAAAAGACCCAGTTTAACTTGGAATGCAGGCATCTGTTCCAGAAGATCAGTGACCTGCCCTGTAGTCCCAAATTTAGACCATTCATGTGTTGGAGGATGGCACTTGGAAAGCTGACTTCAGCCATGAAGTTGCCGTTCAGCATTCCATTTGAGTGTGTTTCTGCCTTTTTGTGCTTGCTACTGCAGAGGAAAGTTATTACGTCTTCTGTGAGATTCAGTCCTTTGCTGAGTCACCTAACATCACTATACAAAAGCAGATGGTCACAAAGGAAAGCTGTTGTAGCTCTCTCTTGGTCCGTGGATGTCCGCATCACCAGGGTAATATAGCAATCAAACTCTGCACTTCAGTGTCCCGCTCCTGAGATCCCTTGGGAAAGTTTGTCCAAAAAATTGGGTTTTCTCAATGTGGGGTTTGTGTGTCTTATATTCTTTAACGAACACTACACAGTCATTGCAAATTAAACTCACTCCTTTACCGTTTGAAATGTACTTCCCAGTCCAGGCAGGGTTAAGATGTTTTTATTATCAGTTTTATGTTTCAGGGTTAATAGGGACATATTTTCAGAGCACAAAATCGATTTGTGAATGATATGATTGGTGTTGCAAATCTCAACAAGGATACTACTTCCATACACTTTATATGTAGTTTACTTATTTTGTCATATATCAGATTTTTGTATGCTGAGCCACTCTTACGTTGCTTCTGGGCCTAATGAGCCAGTTGAATAGGTCTGGTTTAACCGTTTGACTTTTGAACAAACTTGTATGTTACAGACTAAAGAAAGAGAATGAACGATGGATTTATTTAGCAGTTAAGTTGCATGCACACAGTTTATTGGTGCACAAAGCATGTATGCATAGTTAAGAACAATATCCTACCATTATTCTGTCTGTACCTACTTCCAGCCATATAAGTATAGTACATGCTACAAATTAGGGTTGGGAGACATAATCGATTCTAAGATGCATCGCGATGCAGACGTGGAAGATTATAAATCGATTAACAAATGTCTATAAATCGATTATTTAAATGTTAATTGATAACATAATGTTGACGGAGCGCAAAAGGCGGAACTCGCGGAAGCGCAGCGCCCGGACCGTGTGTGGAGCGCACACTGGGGACCAGTGTCCCCCTGTATTCGTCACCGCTGCAGAATGAATAACCACCCCAAATTGTCTCACAATCATTAATATCAATGCGCAAGTAATTATTATCCTGTGTGTGAGGCCGAGCGAGTGAGAGAGAGCGAGCGGCAGAACGTGACGGTGAAAGTTAGCGGTGAAATATATTAGCAGTAAGTTTCAGTCTGGTAGTAAACGTGCAGCGAAGGTCGCTGTGTGTCCCTTAATGAAAGTCTGTAGTTTCCCCAACTGCTGGAAAAGTGAAGGCTGTTAGCGCTAGCTAACATCTCCCCTATACAAGTGCTTGCTCTCTGCCCCCCCAGACTCTGGACTTTTGGGGACAGAGCCTCAGCCTTCAGTGTCACAACCCCCCCCTAGTAATTATCCAGGGATCCTGTATAGAAAAAAATATGATGCATCAAGATGCATCGATAATCGTTTTATAATCGAATCGC
>JAPMOB010222929.1:6306-31270 GCA_029875015.1 Lepomis gibbosus | reverse complement strand
CTACTGTGATTGGACAGCTGAGTAAAAAGTGACAGTGACAAGCGCAGCGTTTTCCCCAAAGTTGAACATTTTTCAACTCTTGGCGACCTAAAAAAAACGCTCAGCGCCTCGTCGCGCTCCTGGCGTTTTTATCAGCTTGGAAAAACGCGGCGCTCCCATTGAAATGTCTTCAAAAAGGATGCTGGCGTCAGAAAAAAACACTTTAGTGGACACAGGGCCTAACAGGGAGAGAATTCTAGGAATTTACAAACCAAGGAGCCACAATCAAAATAATGATAAAATGATACAATTTACCACCTGCTGTAGTCACACATGTTCCACTTACACTTGATTCTTGGGATGACCTGCATGGAAAACCTCCTAGACTTCTCTTCCAAGTGACCAGGAGCCTCGTGGTGGCAGTAGAATCCATTATGACTACAATATCTCCAGGCTTTAGAGTTCTCCTTTTTTGGTTCCATTTTTGCCTCCGAGACAAGATAAAGTGTTCTTACAGGTCTTTTGCTTTGTATTTACTTGGACATTCCTGAAATGTTGACCCTTAGTCTTTGGGCCTGTGAAAGCTGAGAGAAGTAGAGAAACACTTTCATCATGTCTGAAATATATCTGTAGCCTACACTAGAAGAGTGGCTTGTCTCCGGTAATTTATGTTTGTACTGAAAATACACTGTTTTCTGATAGATCTCTGGTTGACACTGATGTGTCGTTAAAATCTCAATGTCTCCCAGTGGTTCAGTTGTTGGAAGAGGGGTCGGAAACTGAGCCGCGTCTGGGTTCAGTAAGACAGTGCAAGTGGGAACATTTCTGTTGCTACTATTTTGTGAACAATATTTTCTTAGGACTCAGTCAAAACTGGTTTGTCACTTTACTGAATATCCTGCCAACAGTCTTCTGAAAGGTGTGTCGTTTTGTTTGTTTTCAGGAAAACCTGAGCTGAGAGGCTACAATCTTTCTCCTCTGTCAACGGATGAAATCAAAGCTATTAACAGCCTTCTAAAGAGATGACATGGACTCTGCAAAGTGCTGAATATTTCTGAGGACATACGGACAAAGAAAACATGTTGACTAGATGCCAAAGAGCCTCACCTGCAAGTCTCTGCTATGCAGATGGTACCACAACATGCTAACCTCTGGATGCTCTGATATTTTTTCCTAAATTACCCGCCTGGATAGTCGTCATCTTTACAACCTTTAGGTCGTTTTTAAAATTCTTTGAAATATTGTAGCTGAAAAGCTGCAAAAGCTGAAAAGCTGTTCATTGCAACTTGGGTTTTATTAACTCCATCAGCCTTACACAGTTATGAGAACACCGTACTCACCAAAACTTGCCAACTTTTGTTTTCTCTTCCAAGTACGTTTGTCTGTTGGTAACCTTTTCGCTTCTACTATCTGATTGGCTCATTCTTGCACAATTGTACCATGTTCCCAGATCTCAGAGGTTAACTTTGATGAGTATTGTATAACCAGTAGAACAGATGGCCAGAGCTGTGAAGATTAAACCCAAGTTGTAATAAACTGTAGTTTATAGTGCAGTGTATAGTAGTATATTGCAAAAAATATAAATGCCCACTGCTCTGTGGGATTGGAAAGGGGAATGCTTGACATGATGCATTGGATAGTTGAGTGGGAATGCAGCTTATGTAGTGGATGAATGGCCACAAGGTGGCAGTGCAGTTCAAAATGTACAAGGACAGAGACTTGACTCACTCACAGCCGCCACAGTCTCACAACTCCTGGTGTTAATGCTGCTCTGTTTATGATAGCCCACCTAATACAGAAATGGTTTCCTTAAACTTTCCAGTAGTCCACAGTGTAGTGCATAACGGGGAAACTTTTTTTTGTTTAAGTTTTTGTCCTTTATTTACCACCATGTCTATAAATGCATTTAATATGCTTATTATTTTGGATGATTTGTATTTTTTTGTGCAGTGAGCATGTACTACTTTTGTTGTCTCTGTTTTGTTTTTAATTTGAATGAGACATACCGTACGTCCTTAGTCACAATCTGAGTGATCCACAAGCCGTGAAGCATGAGAAGACACGAATAGCCTCTGGCGAGCTCTGGGGAGAAAGAGAGAGAGAGACAACAGTCACACAGTAGGTATGATTGTTTGTGTGTGGCGAGGTGGTTTGGGTTCACTCTCTCTTCAGGTTTATGTTGCGTGCCACTACTCACAGACCTGGAACCAACTTTGAGTGATGAATTTATGAGTCAAAGGATGGGAATCTGCTGATTATCTTAAATGTTAGACAATAATACCAAACAACAGATGCAACAGTGCTATGTTAAGAAAGTGACACATTGACAGCATGCGTCTTCTACCGGCCAAACTACAAATCAAGACATCCTAAACTGGTGATTAATTACACAGTGATATTGGTTACCTTCACCAGACTATGAGAGCAAGACCATTCATGTCCAACAGGAATGAAAATAAAACGTGATAATAGTGGGATTTACAGTTTAAAGGCCAAATCTTTGACACTAATTGTGCTGTAGCAGTATTCACATATCACAGTCCGAAAGCCAGACAGCAGTATGTGTGAGACAAAGTTAGATTGCTGTGGTTTCTTTCTGCTTGTTTTAATGGCTTTCTGAAGAAAATATCTCATTTAGCTGTAATTCCCATGTCATCCCAATCTGCAGAGCTGGAGTAATGATTTACTGTGACTGGCTGTTTTATGGGTGCAGAAACCTCAGAATATGGATTGTTGCAAACCTGCAGAGGTAAATATGAAGTCAGATCTTGTGGAAATAAGTAGAGGGTCCAAATGTGTGTGGCAGGGATACTTATTTTGACAGACTTGGCTGAGAGACGTGTCAGTCTTGAGTGAAGAAGACTCCAGTTCTCATTAATAATAATAGCTTTATTTATATAGCTTTTTAACAGAGGGAGCGTGCTTTGCAACAATTAATGTAAAAAATAAGTAAATAAAAAAAATAAAAAAGATAAAAATACAAATAGGCCTCACGCAGTGGTTTACAACAATAGAAAAACATAAATCAAAATAAAATAAGATAAAAATTCAAATTTCCAGCAGCAGCATAATGTTGCTTGACACTTGATTGGTAAGCTAGCCAACAAAGCTAGACAGCAACTGACGCCAGAGCACTTACAGTAACGTTACCGATGTCAGAGTGTGTTATCTAGTAAGTTCTTAGATCAGCTCAAGATTTTTATAGCACATATGACTATACGATAATACTGACCATAATTACAAGCCACCAGATCTCACTTTGTTCGCTCAGCAAATGCTCTTCGTCTAATGTGTTCAGAGTGTTAAAGACCACTTGGCACTGTTGGGATCCGGAAGGATATTAGAGCAGCCCAGATTATTACCAGATGGATTCAGATGTAGCAGATTGGTCAACTAAACATTGACTCTGAGTTATTTTAAAAACATTCGCAGGAAACCTAACAGTTGCTTATGTAACTTACACATTTAGCAGTTACAGTGCATCGTGTTTCTGGCACAGAGGTGTAAGTCAAAAATTCACTCTCTTTTAGCTCTGGTTTTGTCTCTACCAACTGCTGAGAGAAACATCTGGCTAGCTACGCCAGCTAGTTTGGATGGATGGATGGATGGATTGATTTACTCCACTATGTACACCAGCTGGTCCGTAACTGCATCTGTCTGCTGTTTGGTGCCGAGCAGTCAGAGTACAATGGCTTTTTTCCAGAAACACTTGTGGCTTTCTACTATACAGATGCCATTTAGCCTGAGGGTAGATGCAGTTTAAAGTTAGACAGTTCATCCACAGTTCCACCAACTCCTGGGGAGGGCAGGACTAACAATATGCCTCATGCCTCATTTGTTACTTCGACAAATTTATATCTATGAAAATAAACAGCACGTTTTTAACAATATTGATCTCAAAAGCACAATCAGACAGGCTCTACATTCACATTGTAATAAGAGAATTTTCTTTTCTCTAACTTTGGTTTATCACCTACTACAGAAAGTCCTCTTCAGAGAAGAAGAAATTATTGTTTTGCTCTCAAGAGGTTTTGCGTTATAATGTAAATGCCTATTGTATCATCATGTGTTTCCAGTGCTCAAACTCAGACACATTGAGGAGAGGATTTCAGCTCTCTTTTGGGAAATTTTAAAACAAGCATCTCTTTCGTGTCTTTATAAGGTTAGGGTCAGTATCGTGATCACGAGTGTCCCCCGACCCTCGCAATCCCACTGTTTACGACTCTGTGGATTCCACCAGGGGGTTGAATAAACATCTTCTGAGACTCTTCAGATCTGCAGAATATCTTTTCCTTTTTCTGACAGTAAATATGTCAAATTTGGAGACTTGGCAAACTATAAAAGAACTTTGTATCTTTTCAGGGGGGTTCACACTCACAAACACTTTCATCTCACCCCCTGATGTGCCCTGAAATATGGTTTGCCAGATGCCCAACACTGCCATCGGCTGACCAATGGACAGAATGTTCTGCATCCATCACCGTTATGATTCTGTGTAATACTGTAGATATTAGTTTGTTTATTAGAAGTGTTCAAATGTATGTTTTGACAGAGTCTCAGGTAAACTGGCTGAATGATCTGCTGAAATAGCTGTCGGTAAAACTCTTTGGATGTTGTTACTATGGTATTTTCATATTTTAAATTACGTTGTGTGACCATAATGATGTCAGAGCTGTGGTTTTCAGCGCGAAAACCGTCCTGCTGTGGTTAGTTGGAGAGCTTTAAAGTCAACCCTCCTTCGGATATTTGTTTTTGTTTCTATATTTCTTAGACATCTTTCTTTAAGTTTTTGTGCCTCACCTAAACTGAGTACAAAATGTAACTATTTTCTCAGCAAGCCTTTGAATACCACAGTACTAAAGAGTTTCATTTCATTTGTTTTTTAGCTAAAGAGGTTTGTGTGATCAGATATATTTTATTCAACAATCCGATTGGTAACCCTTGAGAAAAGCTTGTTTTCCCAGCTTAACTGGAGCTCTACCAGTTGCTGTGTCTGTGAAAGGTGCTACATAAATAAAGTTTACTTACTTACTATACCTAAGCCCCTGCTTTGAAGACAAGAAATACTGATCCTCCATTTTCCTGAGAACTTCCCTACCAAGTCTTGGCACAGACCTTTGCCATTGGCCCTGCTAGACCGACCAGGATTCCTCAACCACTGGGTGACCCACTGGTCTTGAGGAGTTATCTGGGAATGTAATTGCGCCTCTCAATGCAGCAGCCTGAACCCTGCACCCAACCCCAGAAACAAGCATGAGCAGGAGGCAAGGTCAATACATCAAAACATTTCATTTCCTTCTAAAGAGACTGATCAAATTATTGATCTAGTTCTAATGAATTGGGTTTATTTTCCCTATTATTAAATAGGTAAGTGCCCCGATGAGGAGAGACATTTTTTTTATGAGGACAAATAACTGAACATCATGTCACACAGGAAATTTTGGATTGGAAGCTATGTAGCTAATGTCCTAAGTTAAGTTATATAAACCGTTGTCAATGTCAGCTGCATGCAGCTCCAGGCATTAAAGCTACGTGCTGCTGTATCGCTCCCTCATTTGAATGTACTAGCCTAGAGATGTAACAGTAGAGAGTGGAGACCGAGTAATGTGCCTCCACTTCTATACATTTTTAACATATTAAATTGGTTGAATGGTCATAGGCACATGGCAAGTTACTTTAAGAGATCATATATTGAGTTTGAATAGACAGTTGCAAACAAATATGAAGGATCAAATATGGAAGACGAGTCGGACACAAAACTTAATGCTTGCACAAAAAATTGTATTGTGTTAGGTGGATAGTAAAATAAGGAAAAGGAGTGTTGAATATAGATGGTTAAGTTGATTTCAGCTCTTAGTGTTTGTATATGCGTGTTTTTATGGGGATGTGGAGTTAAGTATGGGGGACTGGTTCTGATCTTGACTTGGTCTCACCCTCCCTTGCTCTTGCTCTTGTCTAGGCCTTGAGACATTCTGGTCTGGGTCATGACTTGGGTTCGGTTTAATCTATTCTACGACACTACTGTTAAGAACAAATATCCTCTGCCATTCATCAACTCTGCTTTTGATCCACTTCAGGGATCAACAGTTTACTCCAAACTGGTTCTCAGGAACGCCTACCATCTGGTTTGAATCAAGAAAGGGGTACGGGTGGAAGACGGCTTTTAACATGCCTCTAGGACACTTTGTTAAGCGGCGGAGGATATTTGAACCCAAAGTGCAGACAGAGAACACAGAGTCAGGAACGAGAGTATTAACAGGGTTTATTTTCCAAAAATGAATGGTGCCAAGAAAGAACTGGTTCTGGGGGTCAAGGTGGCAGAGGGTGCTAAACAGGGTTTTAGACCAGAGGGAGGAAGAGGCCAAGGCCAGGTCCAGAGACCAAGTGATCCAGTGCTCTCTTCCACCAACACTTCTCCAAAAAACTTCTCAGCAGTCCTGTCACCATTCCTCTATCTACCTGCTTTGTGGCAGCAGTCCTGGGAGATCAAATCTGTGGTGAGAGAGGCCCAGCAAAACCAATCGCAACCAGGTAATGGTCCAAGTCCCACTAACCGTTTATTTGTCCCTAAAATCTGCTTGTTCTCAGGTTCTCTGAGGGATGCATACCACTCACTTTGCCTGTCGTCCTAGGATCAGCTGCACTCTGTCCCTTCTCAAACGGTACTTCTGAAGACCCACGATGGAGGCAGACACCCAAGTTTATTTTTCCGTGTGCATAGTCCTGCAGGTAACACTACTATTCTAACTATTGTTGACTGTTTTTTCAAAGCACAATGGATCTGCTGAATGTTTTCATCTCCTTGGTATCCCTCTGGACATTGTGTCAAACCAGGGGCCCAATTAATCTCTCAGGTTTGGAAAGCCTTCTGTCAGGCTCTTGTTACTTCAGTAGGCCTTTCCTTTTGTTTTCACTCAGAGACTTACAGTCAAACAGAGAGGGCTAACAAATATCTGGAGGCAGCAATTTGGTGTGCAACTGCCACCAATCCCTCCTCCTGGAGCTCTCAAATTCTGTAGATTGACTATATCCAAAATTCCCTGACCAATGTAGCCACAGACTTTTCCTCATTTGAAGCTTCTTCAGATTATCGGGTATTCAAAGCTCTGCAGTATAACTACCCCATCACCTCATTCATTTTTTTGCCAGATTGTTTAATCGCCAACTTGGTCCTTACCCTACAACCAAACTCAAGTATCACCTAGTGGGGTGGTGATGGCGCAATGGATAAGCCTATGGCTTTGGTGTGAGAGACCAGGGCAGACATTCAACCCATCGTTGCTCCAGAGATGTGCGTCCTCTGACATATATAGCAATTGTAATTCGCTTTGGATAAAAGCATCAGCTAAATGTAATGTAAACGTAGTGCTTTTGTTCCTCGTTGTAGGTTTCCACCGAATAAAGCCTTAGCTTGACGCTACCATCCATTCCCTTCGTCCAAATCCGCATCAATAAATCCACAGGACCACTCGTAACAGTGTATCTGTTTACTCGGTAAGCAGCAAGACATCAGCACAGGGAAATTACAGAAAATAAAAATGATTGATTAACGACAAAAAGGTGAGAAGGAGAGAGAAAGACAGGTCAAAAAACTGTATGGCCCCACTCTCACTTCACAAAATCTTGTGAGATTATTCCCCCGCAATTAAAGGTGCATGCGGTTAAAGGTAAAAAGATATTCCCCAAATATTACCAATGTAATAATATAAATGCACTCTAAATTCTCCACACACATTTTAGCTAAGCATATAATTAACTCTTTGTATTACTGTAAATATTAACTGCATCAACCTGAAAATACTGTAAATATTCCCTCTACATCAATGAATCATCTAAATTACTGTTTAACACTTAAATTAAAATTATTTCTCAGTTAACTGCATTGAGGCTCCTACACTGGTATTGCATGACTTCTGCCTGATATTGTGTTTGCCCATGCCTCAGGATTTTTCTCTGCTGGAGATTTCAGCCTGCGCCATTTAGAGTTTCACCAGCTCTCTGTTGCCTGCCCAACTCACCTCACTTATCTTGATCCCAGTGAAACTCTGACAGCTCTCCATTGCCTGCCCTGCTCATTGCATTTGCTTGGATCTTGCACATTCACACACTAAGAATGTATCTGTTTATCTTTTATATTCATTGTCAGCTTTAAGTACCAGCTTTCACTACTTTAGAGTTTTCAATATAGCAGTAATTACTAACACATTTTGGTCGGTACTGAAAAACTACGGGGGTTCAATTTCCATCAGGAAGGAACAGTGCAGTTTTTTTGAAGAACGCTACATTTGTGTTTGTATCGGACTCACTTTCATTATACCTTCAAAAGTGTTATTATCAGATAAAACAAATTCTCAAATTGTTTGGTTTAAGATGGTCCCTTAGAAAATAACAGGAACAATCACAGAGAGTAATTTTTTCTTTTTTTTAAATTCACATAATGATTTCATCCACCGTCATTATTCTTTGCGTTTCTGGTGTGTCATTACAAGCACTTGTGGGTAAAGTGGGTACTTGAGAATTTATGAGGAAAATTCTTGAACTTGTTGTTCGCAACAGTCACACAATTGTCACTAACAGAAAATGAGAATGAACTGCCTGATGTTTGTTTAAGGCACAATCCTCTGCAAGGCTGAACATAACTGCAAACCACTCGCCATACAGAATGCAGAAATTGATCAATTCTGCATAGTCAGGGATTGTGTTACAGTGTCCAATATCAACCACATCTGTGGATGGCAACCACGATATGGCAAATTAACCGTGATTAAGGTTAGGCAGCTAAACACTTGGTTAAGATTAGGGAAAGATTGTGGGTACACTTTAAAACCAAAATGGACTGTGACAGGACACAAATTCTGGTCTGCAAGAAAGTCAGATGCACTAAACGCCCATTTACCACCCAATCAAGACAAATACAGGCTAAAGCTAATTCATAGTCTGCTGATACAAATTCAGTATACTCTAAATGTAAATGGACCCTGGAACAGATTCTTTGCCATTCCTCCAGTCACATTAAAAAGGTAACAATTTAACTTTAAATATGCCTACATAAAGCCAGGTGTATCAAAATACTTTAGATATAGGAATCCATGTCTTCCTTTGGCAGAATGAAACTGTATAATGGATGGAGCTTTTCTGGAGAAACTTTTAATAGGCAGAGATGCCCAACTTACAACCGCTAGATTTAGATGTCTGTCATTTTTAACATCTTTCCTGTGTAGATGGTTGATTAATTGTGAACTTGGTTGGTGACCCAATCAATCAATCCAAAGAATAAACAGATCATAAATAAGGTGTACCATACATCCACTTTATCACATGACTATTTACCACAGAGGACTGTTAGCATGATTACATATACAATTTTATATACCTTTATTATGCATATAGGTATTATATGAAAATATAATTTATGAATTGAAACACATTTTAATATACACAAGACTACGCAGCATTTACAAGACTTTGGAATGGACTAATTCATCCACTGAAATACTGTGCTTTCAATAGTTACTGATGAAATGATCTCTTAATTCATAAAGAAACAACATAATAAAGAAAATAATAAATTGACTGTTTCAGTGATTTCATTGAATTTTTAAAAATAATTCTGAGTTACTGCTTGTTAGCATATGCTAATGTAGAGAGGCAGGTTTAATGTTGTCCCTGTGGAGAAAGGAGGTGGTGGTGGAGGAGTCAGATGGCAGCTGCTCTTGAATTGGCCTCCACATCACACAGCATGCACATGTGTAAGCAACATGCTCCACCAAAGCCTTTCATGGTCGACACAAACTGGCCGTGTAAACCATCCTCAGTTGTGACAGGATAATGAAAAACATCATCCACACCTGCACAACAGACACAGGCAGCGCTGGGGTTGCACGCACTCCATTAGCATCCGTGCTGGTACCCCTCGCTTTCAGTTTTTTGTCCAAGCCGCTTTGTGGTTACTCATCCATCAGTCTGAAGAGAAGGCACTGAGCCATCTACAGAAAAGTAGATATTCATGCTACTTTTCCAAATAAAGGGATGCATTATGCAAAGATGTATGCACACCTTTCAGATTATGAGCATGTCACTTATATGTTCATTTCAGAGCAGGCCCACTGCTCAGAGTTGCGGTCCTCTTGTCTATTTCAGACACTGCTATGGTGTGGCCTCATCTGCCTGCAAGGAAAAACAAATACACTTAAGGCCACATCTAATTAGGTGTTGGTGATTTAGCATAATTCAAAACAGTGGCTTTTCCTTCAATACTTAATAAATAAATATTTTCTATGTTGAACCAACTTGAAATTAAGTGTATTTATGCATGTATATTTAGCCACTAACCAAAGGTGAGAAGAAAGGCCAAGTTTAAATCTTTATCCAATTTTGAAAGTGTGTATATATTTTTTTAAAAGACCAGTGTGTAAGATTTAGTGGTGAGGTTACAGATTGCAATCAACTGATAACCCTTCATCTAACCCTTCCCTTCCAAGTGTGCTGGAGAACCTATAATGGCCACTACCCTCGAGTAAAGTGCGAAAGCCCCTCTTTAGAGCCAGTGTTTGGTTTGTCCATTCTGGGCTACTGTAGAAACATGGCGGGCACAACACAATGCCAATGTTGCTTTAGTTCATTAAAAAGTACATTCTTGTGTTATTTATCACAAGTCTCCACTAAACAGTGTTTTTGCTGTGGTACAGTTACCTGTCCATGCAGAAGCTGCTGCAGTCAGAGTCAGTCTGCTGTGTACACACACATCGCTGGGCCGCTGCTCCCCTGCTCCCACGCTCAGTCCCAGTGGAGCGCCTCTTCCGCACAGAACCCAGGTCACTGGACAAGCCATATGGTACCGTGTACCTAAAGAAGACACACATACAGTGCACTCAGTGAGCAGACAGATACAGTAGGAACCCCTGACTGACATTACGATAAAACAGTATATAAAACAATTCTACATAAGCTTCACACAGGTTTTTATAATTACAGAACTGTTGTGGGGTGTAAAAAAAGATGTAGTAAGCAAATCAATAACCCTTTTACTTTGGCAGATATCAGGAAAAGGAAAACCCTAAATCCATGTTTTTTCTTGGTAATGCTAGTTAACTTTGACATGCTTGATTTAGACTGATAACCTAAGGGTTTTTTAACAACCAGTAAAGCATAGGCATGGAAGGCTCTCTTTGTACTATACATCCCTTTGCTACAGTATATTCTAGTATTGCTGGGTATGTAAATTACAATTACATTTCTTTGCATATTCATATTCAGAGCTGGCATTATTATCACTATAGATTATTAAAAACCTGTGAACCGCTCACTCTCTGAGCACCTCACACTTTTGCAGGCTGTGCAGGATGTGAAAATACCAGACCAAAGGTCATTTCAAGGTTGAAAAAAACAGGCAATGATGTTAGCCATTATCTGTACTGAACAGCATGACCAAACAGCTTCCCCGCACTAAGAGAGTTTTTAAGCAAAGGTATTAATGGTTAAGTTAAAAGATAATTTCAGTGTATTACAATGTGGGTCTTTTTTTATCTTCATTTTATCTGTTATGATAACACCACGATAACATGGGAGTTTGGCTGACTGCTTGTGTCTCTTGCCCTGTTATTGTAGCCGCCACATTCCCAGATCTCAGCAGTTAACATGGTGAGCACGATGCTGCTATTACTGGTGGGAATGGTTTCCAAAAGCCACAAAAATAACATCCACCTAATAATAATAACATTCTTTAATTTCAGACATGCACCTTGTGTGCTTTGCCGCTCCCACAGCATGCATGATCATGCTTTTTTGGGTTTGTGAGTTAATGTCCTGTTTTATTGCACCTGTGTCTAGTGTTTTGTGGCCTGCATCCCAGATCCTTTCCCGGTGTTTCCCACTGTCTTCTGTTATTGTTAGATTTCCTTTTAAATGATCTGCCTGCTCCCCTTTTTGGAATTGTTCACCTTGACTTGGACCGCTCACCTGTTTTTCTCCATTAGCTTGCTGAACTTTCTGTTTAATTATTAATAAACTCATAAGTCGATTAGTTGAATGTTATTTCTAAAGTTTCTAAATTTAAAATCCTAAATTTCATGATCTCAAATTGTAAGGATTTATATGTGCCAGAAAAAAACGATAGACTCTCCGCTCAAGAGCCAACCATAGCCAACTTCCACACTGCCTAGTTAACATTGACAAATTAATGCTATCTCAGCTTAGTCCAATCCTTTGACTGTGAGTACAGCGCTCTACCAACTGAGCTAACCAGTGACACTGACAACTCCTCTGAAATTACCATTAAAGGAAACTTATTATCTGTCTCATACTGGCTCTTCTCTAGGGCTTCATTTCAGCCTCCGTCTGAATCAACCTGTAGATGATCCTGTCTTTTCACGTCAGTGTTACAGATAATAATAATAATAATAATAATAATAATAATAATAATAATAATAATAATAATAATAATAATAATAATAATAATAATAATAATAATAATAATAATAATAATAATAATAATAATAATAATAATAATAATAATAATAATAATAAATCCCGGGAAAAACGGAGAGTTGACCTCATCCACGAAAAGTTCTACTGGCCACAAATACACACAAAGATATAGAACATTTCGTTCTCAAAGCGTGTTGGTTTTGTTTTGATAGGCTACGTCCTCAAGCCTCCTCAACATGAACTGAATCGCAGGTGGAAAATTCCAGAAGACAAGTAAATTCAATGTAGCCTAAAACTAATGGAGAAAGTTACCGGAGCAGAAATACAGGGTGGGAGAGATGAGAAGACGCGGGGCACGCTGATGTCTTTGCAACAGAGATAACTTACATTAGGTCTGTGAGCTTGAAGAGAACTGAAGGAGGCAGATTCAGTCAGTGAGTGACACTTAAATAAGGTTGAGAATGAAGTATAATTAAAACGGTGAACAAGCTACTTCAAATAACGTAGGCCTACCCACTGACACCGATCCAACATTCCTGTTTACTTCTGTGAACTTCCACGCTTGGCATGTTTAAATTGTTTGGATCAGTTCCATACTGCTGGGGCCTTACTTGTGTTTCTTCCACTGCATGTGGGGGCTAATAGACAAAAGTCCAGTTCTGAGTTTGGATCATTTGGATCATCATTCATTTTGGCCTGTTTCCTCCATGATTAATTCTGTTTTCCATCTCCTCGCAGACCTGCCAGAACTGACTACGGACTGCGTTCCCTCACCCGGCTCAGAGCAGCCTCCTACTTTGCCTCACGCCCTGCTCCAACTCACTTGGCTTCCCCCCCAAAAAATCCCTCTGGATTAGTCTCCTCATGCTCCCGTGCTCTGTCCTGCTCCAAACCCCAGCTCACCAAAAAACAAAAGTCAAATATGGAATTATAGCTCAGCCGAAAGCTGAACGGTGAACAGGTGCTGAGCACGTATGGGCTGCATTATGTGGCTCATGTGGTGGACAGTGTCCGTCGTCCGCAATTAGATTTTCAACTTTTGAAAAGGCTGAAGTGGAAACTTTTACAAATTTCAATTAAAGCAAAGTCTAAGCAGGAGCCTTCTGTGCCCCATTAGCAGTCAATATCTGCAATACATTTGCAAGTGACAGCAGAGGAAAGATCTTCCGTCTGCAGCTTGATTCATTCACCGTGGTCTAAGGCCTGGGTAAGGGGGAGATAAATCTAGAAGGTTGCAACCAGCCAGTCTGTCAGGACGCAGCATCTTTGACCTTGTCGGACTGAGGTTCTCTGTTGGTCAGAAGGTAGAAGGTGTGCAGGTTTTCTTTGAGCGGATCAGCACTAAAACATGTTTCCTCCACCATAAACATGTCTGTCCAACACTGTGTCTGATTTGATCATCTTTCCAGTGTTCTGCATGTGCTGAAGCAGAAAACAGATGCTGCACTGCTCTCAGCTGGCTGAAAACTTACTCTGTTGCACTTGTGGCCACACCTCAGATAAAAGCTTTGTAATCAATAAACTGAGAGGAGATGAATGAACCAATATCAATCCCCAACTCTCACTGTCACCTTCAACTTTTTACCAGCATCCTAAACTGAGTCCGCACACTCTTTGAGAACCCAGTGAAACTCGAGCTGCCTTAAGGCCCACAGATGAATCTGTTGACTAATCTGCTTTATGCTTTTATCTTCCAGCAGGTGATACAGCAGGTGATTAATGTATGTTGTTTTTATTTTCATGCTATAGATCAAAAATATTCAAAGAGACTTAAGTTTCCAACCAAGTGCAAATCAAGTTCAGTATTTTGTGGTTTCACAATTTTGGAGATTGTGAAGCTGGTTTGAAACAAAAACAATTACAGGATCACCTATAAGAATGCTGAATGAGTGGATGAGGAAAGTAGTGTACTTGCCTACTCAAACCCACCTGAGGGTGTTGGTTTTGGTAGAATAGAACAAATAACCTTTCCTATTATCATGATTCTCGATTAAATTCCATGTTGGCATCAGAATTATGAAAATCTAAATTAGTGCTCTTCAGTAACAATCACAACATCTCCAATGGCCAAAAGGTGCACCCCCCACTGCCTGCAGGACACAGTCAGCAATCCTCAGTGGAAAATAAATACCTGAGAGCTCAAAGTCTAGACCACTTTGGATTACAGAACTCTTTACAGTTCCCACAGTTAAAGGAATTACTGACATATGAGAAAAAGCTGGTTTGTTTTGTAGCTTAGTTTCTGAAAAACCTTCCATGGCTTAAAAAAATGGAGATTATTTCTTTAACTCAAAGGTTAGGGCTTTTTTTTCTCCATAACGCTTATATTTGTGCCTCCAACAGTAGCCTTCTAATGATGGTAGCTTTCCAGCACATAATGAAACTAATTTAACTAATGAAAGACTGAAGCTGAAAGTCTCAAATAGAAAGTGTATGATTAAAGAATTTAGTAAGAGTTGTGACTAGTAAGCGTTTGAGACATGACACTATTAGCCAACTTTAAAATGATCCTGATGGAAGTACATGAGTGCTACAGTAATACCACGAAGCACAGTGATGTCATTAGTATATTGTGTAAAGTCACTAGAGGCATCATAGTAACATAAAAATACTGCAGCAATATTAAATACAAAATGACTCACTTAATAAACGGAGGAAAATATTTAAATAGTGACTCTTACTCTGGTGTGTTGATCCAGATGATGTCCAGGTGGCAATAATACACACACTCCTTGTCTTTGTATGTGTAACACGTGCATCTCTTTGCACGCTTTCTAGCCCCCGGTGGGTCGCAGGCGGTGCAGGGCTTTGCTTTACCATGAGAAGCGACGCCGGCTTGGTCATCCACGCCACCGAGCAGGAATGTGCTCAGCTTGAATGCTCCCACCTCCCTCCTGTCGCTCACATCTTTGCTAGCTGAGGAACCTGCAGGGATTTGTAGCAATTTGAAAAGCTTTTAAGAACTTGCATTTATATCCTTGGCTTGAAATAGCATTACGAATTCAAACCTTCTCCGAAAATATTTCTGTATGTACATGAGGTGTGTGTGGGTGTGGGTGTGTGCATGCAAGTTCATATGACCATAATACTTGATATTTTTTACCTCTCATGGTATTCTTCTAATAATCCCTATTCATAATATTATTGGAAGGAGAACCTGCTATTTGAGAAGCATTTGAGAACTTCCTTTCATATCTTTGGCCTTAAGGTAAACTTGCCGGGGCTATACCCCTGTGGGAAGTGTGTCTTTTTTTAATGCAAATTATGATTATTAGAGGGAATCCAGTCTCAGTCAATACTGACTGCAGTTTCTGATTCAACCAAAGTATTTTTCTAATTGGTATCAACTGGGACTTAATTATCTGATGGTTGTTTAAATGATGGATCAATTATTTTAAGTAATTTAATAAGCTACCTGAGATGAGCATTTGTGATTATCAATACATTGTCTAGACTTAATCATCAGTTATGTGAGAAAAAGGACTGGATAAATGCATAATAGTAAATAGTAATACTAATCCTTACACCAATAGACTTCGTACTGTTATGTTGGTTTTCTGATGCGTTAGTAATGTGCAAAAGTGAATTGTGATGTCATGGTGACTTCAACACCTGTTTTTGGTTATTTCTGCACCATCCTGCTGAATGTTATAATAGAATTTCTTGCAATAATACTTTTTATTGCCGCACAGTTAATTAACTAGATAACCGGCTAATTGCACGAATTGCTGAATTGGTCTGTCTGTGCATGTGAACAATTTTATGTATTAAAGNCACAATAACCAACAGTAGCCTAAGTTACTCACCATTTGCCAAAGATGCTGTCACCGCGATAAGAAACAAAACTCCCACTTCAACCAATGACACATTAGCCATCACACATGAAACATTAGAGGGAAAAAAAGTCCTGTTTTGCTTCTGTGTTTTTCTCCGTGAGCTTAGGAGTCCTAATAAAACATCATATATCTTATTTTCCAAAATAGCTGCTGACTTGCCTGTGGAGACGCGCGGCTGAGACTCTGTGTGCTTCCCTCAGCTGCTTTATTATGAGCGGACAGCTCAGCGACAAGTCAGCTGCAATATTACGAATACTTCCTGAGGCAGTTTTCAAAATAAAAGCCATGTTGAGGAAAAGTCAATGAGAGATTTGACTTGCAATTGTTACCTGCTGACTACCGGTGTTGTGTGGATTTATGCTACCCATCGAGATGTGCTGTTCTGCGCATGCGTAGGAGCCACAAGTGTGGTCTGTTTCCACACCCATAAATCTGTGTAACCTTTTTGTTGGGCATGCTGTCAACACAGTAGCACAACATAAAAAAATATTAGTCTATCAGAAAACGCAACCCCTGATATCTTAAATAAAGATGGCATAATATAGTATTTCAACATGATCCCCATCTCCTGACAGTAGGCTAAACATGGAGTGAATAGTGGGGCAATATAAAATGATACTGTAGTGGGAGCATTATTTGATAGGTAATATTAGTCAGAATACACTACCCCTGAAATGATGTTATAATATAGTCAAACAACAGTCATAACACTGTGAGAGTTATAACTTTATGGGATTGGAAAAGGGAACAAAAGTTGACTCTGCTATCGGTTTGCGACAAGGCAGCATATTTTGTCAGAACACTGGTCCACCAGTGTTCCAATAGCCAAATTATAAGCTATACAGTAGGGTGAATCCAGATATATTGGGGCAGTTTTTTAGGGCCCGAACATGAAACATGCAAGGTCCCTATCAGAACTGAATTTTTTTTTGCAAAATAATCTCAATTTTAAATTTTGGGGGCATAAAGACGGTCAACAACTCACCAAACTTTGCATATAATTTGGGGGAATGTTGTAGGCTGTAGTCTGATGCTGCTTGCAGATGTAATTCTATCCTGTGATGTCTTTCTTGTCATAAATTTAAAAAACTTATTTCTGAATTCCACAAGATGTCTGCTTATGTGAAGAAATTAAGTGTGTACAAAATTTTGACAGAGCTTGGTTCACCATTTTGTTGTAGTTCACTCAACTCATTTTCAAAAACATTTTTGGTAATCATGTTCATTTGGGACACAGTATTATCAGTGTATGCCCTTGCTATTAACCCTACTGACATATTTCATAATCCCGCAGCTGGAGCTGATCTGCTGCAATCAGTGGGACATATGAGCTGAGCCAGTGCTGTGCTCACCCTCTCTCACTTTCCCTTGGTTGTTAGCGTCTGGCCTTCTGTTCCGTGTGTTTCGTTGTGTAGCGTGATCTGCTGGGTGGCAATCCCCAACTTCTCCCCGCAGAGGACCAGGATCTTCGGTGCGGGTGCCACCTCATGTTCTATGCCATTGTATCGGGTGACCACTGCATGTGCTCTACCAGAGTAGTAGGAGCCATGGGGATTGTGGACAGTGTTTATACAGTTGAATATTCTGTGTAATTTAGTTTACTTGGCCTAAGTTATATCGTCTCTGACGTGAGCAGAGTCGATAAACCCTTTGTTAAAAAAATAGTCTGCATTAACTGTGAAACGTGTTTTGTTTCATCCTTGTTTTTCCACCTGTTTATTTTGGCCTATGTTTGTTAGTCCCACACCTCTAGACAAGCCGGGGACATAACAAAAGTGGTCCAGGATATTTCTGGAAAACGAGGATGCTTGATTCATGTTGAATGAGTGGAGATTACGCTACATATTATCTTTTCTTCCTCTGTTTATGGTAATGAAATGATTGATGTTACCCCGAGTGAATACCCTCTTGACTGCTGTCCCAGCTTAGCACAAGGTATTGCCCAGCTGGACTGAAGCAGCCTTTCCATCGGGCACTAATTATTTTGCCTTTGTTGTTTTTGGGAGTAAAATCCTGGGCAGAGAAAGCATTCTACTAAGGGGGCTGGCTTGTGAGGGCCTGTGCCTGTGAGTTGCCTCGAGCCCGGCACGCTTCTGAAGATATATAGTTAATTTTTTTGAGGCAGGTGCTGAGGAAGTTTATGTGGAGGCAGGTTGCCTGCCTGTTGGAGGCGTTAATATCAAGCATTAAGTTATCGTTTTCACCATAGCGATCCTGTGTGTACTATGTGTGGTCGCCATGATTGATTTAAATGCTTTTGTGTCCAGCCCAAATCTGAGCCAGTCTGATAAATGCAAGAAGACTGAACTTTATGATATCTCAAACCATTGTGGCATCTCTGTGTCCCCTTCTCTAGTTAAAGCTGAACGTAAAGCCATGGTTTTAGATGGACCCATCAGTCAGGTGGTTATCACATTACCAGTGACTATGAGCAGTCTTGACCCAGAGCTGAGTGTGGGGGGACCCGCATGGTAATGGTACTCCTGCTGTTCAATGGGGGGTAGCGACAGGGAAGCCAGTAACAATGCCACTTTTTGTGCCATTTTCGGTTGAGTCATCCCCTGGCTCTGAGCAGGATGGCCGGTTAAAAGTTAAAAGAGTTAAAAAATAGAGAGGGGAAAAAAACTTCCACCTCCGCCAAGAAATTAGAAATAGATACAATGTTGAAGATGAGGCAGCTAGAGTTGCAGGCAAATTTTGACGCTCCTCACAACGTTACTTCTGCTAGTGTGTTGCCCCCGTCTGCCAGCGGGTATGATGTGAGCAAATTTCCCTGGTTCCTGTCTTTTGCGAGGCCGAAGTTATAGCGTGTTTTGGTGCATTTGAGCGCATTGCTGGGGAGCATATGAGTTAGTGCTGGAAACATACCAACTGTGTTTTCGCGGACATCAGAAAGCTCCCAATCACACATTTACAGTTTTTACTCATGAAAAGGGAATCCTCTTTGATAGATGGTGCGCAGCATGTAGAGCGAATGATGTGGTCGCTATGAGTGAGCTGATTTTGCTTGAGGATTTTAAGAACTGTTTGCTGTAGCGTACTGCTGTAAATCTGGGAGAGCAAAAAATTTCTACCTTACTGCAGGAGGCCATATTTGCAGACAAGTTTGCGCTTCTGCACAAGTTTATCTTTACTAAGCGTGGTGCTTCTTCACAAGCAGGGTTTCAAAAGACTGAGCAGCCAGAGTGTAATCTCTTTAACAGTTGCCCCAATGTGTCCGCAGTATCAAAAGGCTGACAGAATCTGTTTCTTTTGTCGCAAGCCTGGACATGTAATTGCTGAGTGCGGAACTTGGAAGAAGCAGAAAACTAGTCCAAATCCAAAGCAACCAAAGAGTGTGGGGTTGATTGTCTCCCCGACCCCAGAGGCTAGAGTCTCAAGAGACAGGTGATAACTGTTTTAAACCTTTTATCTTCAAAGGTTTTGTGTCTCTGACAGGGAAAGCAGAAGACCAGCAACGGGTGGGAATACTGCAGGACACAGCTTGTTTGCAGTCACTAGTCCTTTCTGGAATTCTTCCTGTATGACAGTTCTGACATGAGTGCAGTAGTGAGAGGTATTGAAATGGGTTTCATACCAGCGCCACTGCACCAGATTTATGTGCATTCTGAACAAGTGACAGGATTTTCCATGGTAGGTGTACATGCAGAGATTCCAATAGAGGGCATTGCCATAATCATGGGGAATGATATTGCTGGGGGGAAGGTGTTTCCTTTCCGTAAGGTGGTCAGCTATCCTATCCCTGAGTCTGAGCAGGATGAGTTGGTGAAAAACCATCCCCATATATTTGTAGCCAGGGTGACCACAAGAGCACAGGCTCGTAAACAGACAAAGGATGATAATCTGTCTGACTCACTCACTCACTCACTCACAGGAAGTGATCCAGTGAATTGCAAGGTAGACGGGACTCAGAAGGAAATGGACTCCGTGGGTGAGTCTGACCCTATGCCTTTGCCACTCACTCTCAATGCATTGATAAAAGCTTAGAGAAGTGATGCCTCCTTGGTTAAATGTTTTACTTTGGTGGTCAAAAAGAGTGTAACAGCAAGCAACCTTTCTTTGTGGATAACTGGGCACTGATGTACAGGTGAGTTTCTCAAGCAGATGATGCAGGTCTAGATCTGGATATCGATTGGAAGATGGTTTATCAGGCACTTGCCCCTGCTGACTGTCTGCCACAGATACTATCGTTGGCACATGAGTACTTATGGTCCGGCCATTTGGGCATTAGTAAAATCTACAACTGTGTACTTAAACTGTTCTTTTGGCCAGGTATAAAAGCTGAGGTGACCCATTTTTGTAAAACCTGCAGAACCTGTCAAGTTGTAGGCAAACCAAACCAGCCTGTGCCACTGGCCACGTTGCAGCCCGTTCCCGCGGTTGGTGAACCGTTCAAACACATCATTCTCGACTGTGTAGGTCCATTACCTAAAACCAAAGCTGGTAATCAGTTCTTACTTACCAAGATGTGTGTTGCTACCCAATTCCCAGAAGCCCTTCCTCTGTGTAGAATCACTGCTGTGTCAGCAACCAAAGCACTAGTCAAGTCACTAGTTTTTCACTACATATGGTTTACTCAAGATAGTACAAACTGATCAGGGAAATAATTTCCTTTCCAAAGTGTTCAAGTAAACCCTCAACTCATTGGGTATCTCTCACTCTGTGTCTAGTGCCTATCATCCCAAGTCACAGGGAGCTCTGGAGCATGGGCACCAAATGTTGAAAACCATGCTCAAGAAATATTGTCATGAGATGTGTAATGACTGGGATGAAGGAGTGAGTGCCCTTTGTACTTTTTGCTGTCTGTGACACAAAGCAAGAGTCCTTCGGTTTTAGCCCAGCCAAGCTTGTGTTTGGCCATAACATGTGTGGCCCATTAAGGATGTTGAGGGAGAAGATGGTGTGATGCCTCTTCCAAAACTAACGTGCTGGACTTTGTTTCTCAGTGCAGGGGGCGGTACACTGGGCAGTCGAGTTGGCGAGGGAGTCACTTTCCCCCGTATGAAGAGGCGGTTTGGCAAAAAAGCTGTTGGACTGCGGTTCAACGCCGTTCAATGCCGTCCAACAGCGTGACAAAGGGCCCAATTCTAATGTCCACCCTCACAGATTTTGAGGCGCGTTCCTGGGAAGTCTGTGAGGGCTTAGGGCTGTCCCACTGTCAAATCGTTAAGTGCACGAGGGCTGTCTAGCGGACATTTTGAGCCCTTTAAGACCCTTTTCGTAAGTCCGCATTTCTTCAGACTTTGTCTAAAGGTATTGCCCACAGTTCATAGCGGTATGACATGAAACACGGGGGTTACCAGTAGTGTTGTAGTAGTCAAGACTGGTATTGGTCTTGAGACTGGTCTTAAGACCACTTTTTAATTGTCTTGGTCTTGTCTCGGACTAAACCGCATTTGTACTCGGTCTTGTCTCGGTCTTGGATGTTGAGGACTCTGGATTTTTTTCCAAGACCAGTTAAGACCAAGGGTCAGGGTATCGACCGCTGATTTACTGCCTGTAAGTTGCCTCGAGCCCAGCACACTTCTGAAGATATATAGGTAAGTTTTTTGAGGCAGGTGCTCAGGCAGGGGGCCTGCCTGTTAATATCAAGCATTATGTTATGGTATTCAGCATAGTGATACTATATGTACCATGTGTGGTGACCATGGCAGCTTTTGATTTAAATGCTTATCTGTCCAGCCCAAATCTGAGCCAGTTTGATAAGTGAAAGAGATAAAAGAAGCGTGACCATGATATGTCAAACCATTACAGCATCCATGTCCCCTTCTCCAGTTAAAGCTGAACTTAAAGCTGTACTTTTAGATTCATCAGTCGGGGTTATCATGTTACCAGTGACTGTGAGCAGTCTTGACCCAGAGCTGAGTGTGGGGGGACCCACTTGGTAATGGTACTCCTGTTGTTCAATGGGGGGTAGCGACAGAAAGGCTGGTAACAATGCCCCTGTTTGTGCCATTTTCGGTTGAGTCATCCCCTGGCTCTAAGCAAGATTAAAAGTTTGTTCGTTGTGACTTCGGATAGAGAGGGAAAAGAAACTTCCAACTCCACCAAGAGCTGGAGCTTAAGAAACTAGAAGCAGGTACAACTTTGAAGATCAGGCAGCTAGTGTTACAGGCAAATTTTGATGCTGCTTACAGTGTTACTGGTGGGAGCCGTGGAGATTGTGGACAGTGTTTATAAACTAGAATATCCTGTGTTATTTAGTTTACTTAGCCTACTATAAGTTGTATCGTCTCTGGTGTGAGCAGAGTTGATAAATCCTTTGTTAAATAAATAGCCTACATTAACTGTGAAACGTGTTTTGATTCCTCAGATTTCCACCCATTCATCAGTTTGTTAGTCCCATACCTTTAGACAAGCCGGGGACACGCATAAATTAAATTAAATGTATGTCTTAGGTTACTTGATATTATGTATTAGCCTATCATTTGTTGTGATAGCTTAATTCATTATTACATCAACAAATGTCAACAGGCTAGACTATTGATTAAGATGTTGAAATGATAAAAGACTCCAACACAGCAAAAATTCTCGTTACCACAATTTATTTATATGCTTTTTAGTGCCAGTTCTATTCTGCAAAAGACCTTAGATTCATCATGGATAAGAATAAATCATAGATTAAACAAAGTGAGTAGCATAACGCCTACATGCGTCAGATAGATAGAAAAGTAACTACTCTTTGATTGATTAAAAATGATTTTCAAAGTTTGCATGAATAATTCTAAGGTACCTTAATATAATAACCAAATAATATAGGTTAATGTAGCAGCTATCTACAGGCTACTGTAATAGGAATTCCAAACATATTTCATATAACCCTGCACCCGAGGAGACTTCTGTCTGATGTGGCTGAATCTGTGTAAACGTAACAGTCTAAATATCTCTGTTTTCTGTATTACCCAGACTTAAGGGACAACATGTCTGCGTGGGTGATATGATTGACTCTAAAGCTGGGTAAATAACAGACTCAGCTCTCCTCACTCATACGAGCATACGTGTACAGGCCACGGCGTATGTGTGTTGCTGTGAGTCTTTCTGCAGAAGACTTGAATAAAATTCACAAAGACAAGTGATTGCCTGAGTTGTTTATTTGTAAACTCAAATTTCCAAATCAGAGTTTTGGCGTTGTCTGATCATCACACACGTGACAGGCCTTTGATACTCGGAGCTGAAGGTAAAACCGTGTGCAGCTAGAGTCTGGGACTCAAAACTATGGGTGAGATGTTGAGGGCCCTACCTCTGGGTGTCCGAGGCTCACTGCGATCACTGTGCTGGGATCTATACGAACCTGGTGGCTGGCAATACTGTTTTTGGTGAGTAGGCTATTCAAGTGAAATGATTCTCGTTACCACAGGGTGTGTGTGACAGACGTGTCAACAGGTCAGGCCTGGGGCCACTGTGTGAATCAACAAAGGAAAGTCAGGAAATCACTGTTGGACAGTGGATTTCCTTTAGGTGTGGGACCTTACTGTTGCAGTGTTTTCTTTGGGGTCTGGGACCCATAATTAAAAGGGAGGAGTGTCACAGAACTCACTACAAAATTTAAGTAAAAACGGTTTGCGAATGAGTAAAAGAAAAAAAAACAGAACATGTGTGAATGTTGAACGAGGGCTTTTATAAACAGAATAAATTGTTAACAATCTTTTCCCAAGCAGAAGGTCCTTAGAAGTGTAAGACAAAACAAACCTCCCAAAACAAAACAAAAAGGTATTCAGAGCAAATGAATTCTAAAGTTAAATACCTAAAGAGAGAGACATTTTATTACATTTTTGTAATTTGAAATTTAAGAACTGAACTAAGAAAATTAGTTCAACTAACAGCAAAAAGGAGTGAGATCCTCAGATATCTCCATTAATGACTTCTCAATATTAATTACGTGATTACCAATTATGCCAACCGAAGCACTGACCAACTGGACATTTGGGTAAAAAAGTGTATCGCCATCTACATTCCACCTCAGACTCCAACTAACGTGGAGGAAAAACATCCAGACTCCCTGTTTATTGTTCTCGGGGACTTCAACAGAGCAAACCTCAGCCATGTTCTTCCAAAGTACAGACAACATATTGAGTGTCCCACCAGGGACACACTGGACCACTGCTACACCACATTAAAGGACACCTATTTCTCTGTTTCCCGTGTAGCCCTGGGACTCTCTGATCTCTGTCTGGTTCATCTTATCCCGACATACAGGCAGAAATTGAAACCTACTAAACCTGTTGTTAAGAATGTGAAAAGATGGACCATTGAGTTAAAGCTGGATTTATAGGCCTGCTTTGACTGAACCAAAAAGGCAGGGACAGCATCTCTAAACATTTCTACATCATTTGCATAAACATTTCAGGAGGCCCTGCATCTGGACCCTGTGCAGGGCCTCCAGGAAAGAGCACCTGCCTGCATCAGTCTGACCCGACTACCTGCAACACAGACAGCAACACAACAGCTGTCAATGCAAACACTATAGCTAGAAAACCGGAAGCTATTGCCGTTCTGAAGATCTACAGATCTACACAGATACAGACAGGCTGCAAACAGCACAGCTGATGGTGTACGAGACCCAGCACGGAGGAAGAGCAAGAGCCAGGGGTCGAGGTCATAGAGACAGAGGAATAGGATGTGGCATATGTGGGTACCGCTTGTTTATATAAAAAAAAAACTGGACACTGGGCTAGAGATTGCCCTGGGAATGAAATGAAAATGGCTGATTGATTGGAGAGGGG
>JAPMOB010222927.1:0-22955 GCA_029875015.1 Lepomis gibbosus | reverse complement strand
TCTAAGCAATGGGATTCACTACACTTTTGTCTAATCCGAGAAAAAAAAGTAAGGCCTAACTGCATGTTTCACAGTGCTCTTGTTTTCAAGGCCTCACTAATTCTATCTAACGCGTTGCTCCTGTGTGCTTTGCACCTCACTGCATGCTTACTGCTCTGTAGTGATTTTAGGAAACGCATCTTGTCTAGGTTAGGGAAGCCCTGCCTCTGCTCCCAATATAATCCAAACAAACATCTGCAGGCAGTCTGCTCATCCCACTGTGATAATTGTGTGTAAATTGTTTTTTTTCTTTCTTTTTGTACCACTGCCAAAATATTTATGGATGGTTGAGGAAAGAAAGGGCTCAAACGAACATGACTGTTTGTAGCATTGTGTATAATTAACAAAAGAGACACCTTTTGATTTAGCACCTTGACAGTTCAGTAGTCAGCGCAGCTGCATTCCACAGCACCAATTAGCTCCCCATCTGTAGCCTGGCAGTGATAACTCAGAAAAAACCCCAAAACAGTAGCTATCACTGTTGTAACTGTAAATACAGAAAGAAGGTTTGTGTCATTTTACTGGCTTATTAAAAACTTCTATCAGCCAAAATTTATCTTATTAATGACTAAATGGACTAATAGGTATGGAATAAATTGCTGCATGGAGGTTAAAAAAGTGCTGCACATGGGCACACATGCATAAAATAATCAGATGTTGATAATGAACAAACAAACACACAGTAACAATGCGTCTTGCTGCGTGCGACTGCATGCTTTACGCTTTGTGTTTTGATGTGCTGTGTGTGATTCTTATTTTTCACAACATTTCTTTTCTGTATCTCTCTAATCCCATGTTCAGGTCAGCCGTTTGCGGCAGGATGTGTAGTTGGTTTGTAAAGCTCTGCCATTTAACAGTTCTGTGTTCATTGCTAAGATCGGAATGACACACAGGATCTACAAGCTGGATTTATTTTGAGTGAACTAATTTAGTTCATTCAATTCAACTACAGCGCACAGATATACCTATCAGTTTTTTATCAAGTTACAGTATTGTTAACAATTGTAGTGTGCCTGTGTAACTGTTCACCAGCCAGTAGAAGTGCAACCTTAACAGAAGTGTTTTAACAGTGATGCACTGTAGTTGTTTTAACTGAGAATTTGCACTTTGAGGAAGAGTAGGAGTTTTCTACGCATTGAATGTATAGTAACTGTGTTGACAGTACTGGTCACTCATTCTTATATTCATTAATACTACGGCTTTCACATAAAATTTTGAAAATCATCGTCTTTCATTATTCCTTTTGGTAAAAAACATTTGGTCATGGTGTATGAACAGGAACAACAGTGAGAGACTGGATGTAGTATTTATAATTTTTTTAGGTCAAATTGACTTGTGGCTCCAAAACATAAAAAAATGTATTTCATTTTGATAAATTCTGCTGTACTAACTTTGTCTTTCTCTCATCACTTCTCAGCTCAAGCAATTTCTGGACACTGAGGTGCTATTCCATGATGACAAAAAAACAACTGGATTCTGCAAGTAAGGATTTTTTGGACTTTGGACATTTACAAGCCTCCATACAGCAGTACAAGAACTGTACTAAACATTTCACCTGCTCTCTGAGGGTCACACAGCATTGACTCATTAAGGTGGTTCTAGTTGCTAAGAGTGACAGGAAAAGGGAAGACTTTGCATTAGGAGATGCTGTGCTTATTAACTACGGAAGTGTCTAACAAATGTTAATCTCATAATAAAAACATATTTTCTACATGTTATTATTGCACTTTGAATTGTACACGGTATCATGTTTTCAAGGTATGACTGAGTTGCTTTTACTTGCGGTGTGATCTAAACTGGGATGTTTGTTTTTTCGTCAGGTACAGGATGTTAAGAACAAGAGGTACTAAATGTGTCATGATGGTAGTATTTTTGTCAAAACTCAGATAATATTCTTACACCAAACCACTTGAAATATCATATGTATGTACCCGTAGCACTGCCAGTCACCTTATAGCTTGCCAAAATGAATTTTATTTTTGCTTACATCAGGACAAAAATAACCTTTAACATATTTTCTGTGTGACTGGGGAAGGTTGCACAATGGACATTTCTAAAATGTGAATATTAAAGATATTAACACAATATCTGGTTCAGCACTGTATTTATTTTTTTATATCTATTACATTTATTTGATTTTATTTGAATGAGTTGAATACCATACATACTCAGTTGTCTAATGGCAATATTACATCAGTAAAAACTATACAATTGTATTCAATTTTATATTTAAAAGGAAATTCAGTCATCGATCTGTCTTCCTGATAAGTGATTTTAAAGTTAAGTTGTTTAACAGTCACATTTTCACAGTCAGAACTCATTGGTGTTGTTCATCCAACAAATGATTATCTGGCAATCATACCATACAACAGAAACAAAATCTAAAATCTAGAGAAAAAGAACCAAGACAGTATTATGTTCACTTTTCCTCCATCACTAACAGTAAAAGTGTGACAATAATTTTACTTTTGACACCCAGCTGAGCTGTATTAAAAAAATGTTCTCAGTGAGATGGAAAGTTTATTCTCAACGTTGGAAACGTCAGTTGCCAAAATAATTTTACAAAATCTAAATGGCTTGGGCCACAGACTCAACAAGTTCACTTGTCATTGATTTCCACTGCATGAGCTGGACAATCTTACTTCCTTTCCTTGATGCCTGTTTTTAGGGATTTGGTAATGTGCAAAGATGTTAATACTGTCCAAATCAAACCCAAAGAAAACCAACCTTTACTTAAATTTTAACCTAAAGTAGCCTTTGTTCATTATTTTATTTCACTGATGCGTGTATTGACCATATCTTTATTCTAATCATGTACAAAAGAAAAGTACAAAATGTGCACTCATCACAGCTCCAAGATTCTGTTTGAACTGCCACATTGATTGCCCTGACCTATTAAACTTCATTCTATTATTTGAAAAGGGAACCAAACTATGGCATGCTCAAAGGAGGTGAACTTTCAATACAAAAACGAGAGGCTTCTTGAAATGTTTCTTAAGTTCAAAGCTTTTTCCATCTCAAAAGGGCATTTTTAATTCCGTGTATTTTCAACCAAGAAGGTGGATACTAATAACTCTGGATTCCAAAGTACAGAATTCATATCTTTAAATCATGAACTATGTCTCCATTGCAATTGTAAAAGAAACCTCTGCGAAATAAATGTATTGAACCTCTGATTGAAGAAGTAAAGAATATAGAGAAAATGTTTTTAAATAGCTAGAGTGACGGTGCTGTTATTACCCAGTTCTGCATTTAACACAAAGCACCCTGGCACGTGCGTTGATGGGACATGAGGCACACGCTTTTAATGGATACAGCGCCCTCGCCTTCCTTTGCTTGTCTGACAGTGAGCCGTTGTGTTGCGGCTCCCTCCCAAGTGACATCTTTATCTTTAATTGGAGAGTAATTACTTTCACTCGTGTGCACCGGGGTGCGCTTTGAAGACACCTGAGAGAGGAGGATGCTCCTCCCTCAGCAGCAACATCCTCCCTGCCTGCATCTCTCCTCCAGGATCAGGGGCCCCACAGCGCCTGCTGGCCCTGGTGGCTAGAAGACCCATCATATCCTCTGTTCTGCTTATTTTGCAATAAAACGGGATGTTTTTCCCTCCTCCTGCAAAAATTCACCCAAGACCCTCCACAGAGGATTGTGGCATTTCCATGTATTGACGTTTGGCTGGTGGTTCATATACATTTGTTATTCTATGCTTTGGACTTCAAAGAGAATGAAAGAGGGCCTATTATGCTAATTGGGTCCTGTTCTGTTTAACGCAATCAAGGCCTCCCACATTAATCCTTTACTAAATACTTACTGGCTTCAGAGATGCTTTTTCTAAGACACATACTGCTCAGTTTCCGGACAGGGATGTTTGTTAGAGAGAGTATTTTTGTTGGAGTAAATAAAAGATAATAAATAAGTAGCAGTAAATAAAAATGTCTCATTTAAATCACAAAAGTAAAGGTGCCTCCTGTCGTTGTTTAAAGTATGATTAAAATGGCACTGTTCTGGTTAAAGCATTGACTTTTTTGGGGTTTTGTCAGGTCTGTGGTTGAAAGGAAGAGTCTACAGAGACCAAGCTGTGGAGGCTGACCTTGTTCTCGGGTCTATATTGTTCACTGCTCTGCACACTGCATTTGTTACATATTCACAGTTTTCCCCTGGTAGGGGAAGAGAAAGGAGAAATCCTACACAGATTCCCAGTGATACCTATTTCCATCACATAAATATTATTGTTACTTGCCGTGAATGTCTGAGGATTAGACTACAGTGGAAACACAGCCGGCGCTTCCTTTGCACTCTGTGGGGATTCCGATTGTAGTCCAATTGTACAAATACAAAACCAAGGAAGCCGATGCAATAGGTGCTTTGATTTCAAAATAGTATTTTATGCTGTTTTATCATTTTCAAGCTCCACATACGGTATATTTTTTAATATGTAAGAAATGAAATGGTGATTTGTTGAATAATTGAAGAGTTAAGAATCACTGAATATTCTTCACAACGTGCGTGCACACTATAAAAAGAATTGAGAGAAGGCTGAATTACAGTAATGCTGCACCACATTGACCTGCAACTATTGCTATTTGCAAGTAAAACAATGCAGTGCGTGTAATCTTTTGTTTCAGCCTTTATGTTTAGGTTTTACAATAGTGATATCGTTAAGAAGATGGTACAAATGTGAACATTAAATATTGAATAATACGTTTACTGGCTAAATATATTAAACAGTTAGAGAATACAATACCTTCAACATAAATGATTAAGTGTGTGTTGAGAAGGTGCTGTGTTACATTAAACAATGAATTAATGTCGTGTCCCTTAAACGGAAGGCTTTTACAATACCTACAGTGAATTGGGCTTTTTGTACATAAAAGCAATTGCTTTGTAAATGAACTAAATGCCCCTGGGCCTCCTCTTTAATCTAGTATCTCCATGCACACATACACACTGATCTAAGTGAAATTTACCACATTCACTGACTCAAATAAAAAAAGCTACAAGTGCGTCTATGGACATTCAGCACTGTATCGTGGTGATGCATAAGTCTTTTTCCATCAGTCTTTTCTAGATACATCAGTGATAAATTAATACAGAAAAAATATACTTGTAACTGTCAGATTAGGCCATAACTTCAAAAGATGTGTTTTGATGAAATACTTAAAACCGCAAAGATTGTAGCTAAAGAACAAAAATTCATACTTGTGTTTTATACGCTGTTGTCTCTTATATGAAAAACAAGTGTTAGGGTCAGTTTTCAGTTTACCAGATTATTGATTGGGGCACAGATAACACAGCGCAGGTAATGCATTTAGAAATACATTACATATATATGTACTGCCATAAATAACTGGTGTATGAATGAGTACTACAGAGTTAATATTTGTAGTACTGCTGGCACAGGCTGTGTGATGGTGTCCCTGATAAGTATATAATTAGAATTGGCATGTTGCACTCCTTATTTCAACATGATTAATCAGTGGTTCTCTGTTAACTTGAAAGGAAATATTAGATCCTGACTAAACTTTGATGAAATCCAGAGTTACGAATAAGAGATTTGGGTCAACTAATGAGAACAGAGCGTCCCACTTTGCAAGTCCAATAGGGAGAGAGAGACTATTTGCATGTATGCAAATAGTGTTTGAGTTAATTGCATTACTTGGCATTTAATAATGACTAAGTTGTTTTGGTTTTGTGGATGACGGTCCTTTACAACTGGACCGTGTCAGTGATTTTGACTACTGGCAGAACATTCTTGTTGATGGCAGATCAGACGTTTATGTAGGGTTGTGTGATTTCTTGTCATTGAAGATCTTTTATGTTATATATTTGCACTTGTTATAGAGCACATGACACAATTGCTGGACAATGCTTCTTTGTGAGCAACATCAGCACTTTTAAAATACAGCAAATTCTATCACTTGTCCTTAAATGCCTGTAAAGATCTTGATATTTGAATAAAAGTTAAAAAAACAAGTGTGCCTGCTCATCAGTACATTTCTTAAGTCAGGAAGGACAGCTGCACATGTTTTATTAGAAATATGAATATGAATTAAAGATAGCCTTCAGTTTAGTAATAAATATGTATTATGTGATTATGCACGTGTACCAATCCATTGTAGGTTAGCGCTTTAAACTATATAATGAAAAACAATTCTAAGATATTTATACAATCACAGTATGCTTGTAACAATTTTACAGTGCGTTACAAAGCACTTATTTACTGTTTGTTCACATGTACAGCAGGTTTGCAACTGCTAATAAACATATTTTAAACTACTGAAGATTATATATGTTCTACTGTGTTATTGAACATATATTCAGTGTTCATACACCTATCCACTTACAACTGTGTTGTGGTGTGTAACAAACATTTAATTGTTTATACTTTTTATAAATGTTAAACAGAGGGTTAAAATAAAGTGTTACTGTGAAAGGGACTAGCCCATGTCCTGATAGCCTTAATTGGTCCAAAGTCAAAGGTTTAAAGTCAAACGTTTTATATGCTTCTTCTTTTATAATGTAGATAATTGTGAGTGATTTGTATCCTCCTTGAGAATACAAATCACTGTATTCCTAAGCATGAATCAGCTGCACACCTTTGAAACCTGCTCTGACTGCTCTGTAATCAAAGCAGCCCCCCACCCCCACCNCTCACTCACTGACTGAATGGCATTCTCTAATTAGCCATGCAGAACAGGAGAAGAACACATGTTAATTTAATGTAACAAAAATGTTGATTTTCATGCACTCTCCTTTTCAAATATTTATGGGCTAGACTTGAATTTCAAGATGCATCAAAGACTCACAGGGTATGCAAATGTGTCTGCCTTACCCCCCAACAAGTTGGACTGTCTTTTGCTCTTCATGCAGGCTTCGTGCACTACCATCTGAACTATAAAGAGGAAGCCATTACAGTTACCTCTATAGAAATAGTAGTCTACATTTGTGTTTTGAGAACTTCCTGCTGGCACCTGCTCAGCTGCACCCATAAATAATCATCTTTCACCAAACAGATTAAAGCCTGGCTATAAATAACACGTTAAGCAAATATAATGCATCATGTCTTTTTGAATCTTTCTTCTTATGATGCAGATAAGTCATTTTGAAAGCAGAAACAATGCAGTCCAAAAGCCAAGTCTTTCAAGAATTTTTTTTTACTGCTAAGATGCAATCTTTACAGTGACCCTGTATTAGGACACAGCACACTGTTGATCCAGTTTAAACATCACTTAAAGCAGCACAAGATAAACCTTAAAAGAGGCAGAGGGTCGTGGCCCAAATCCTCCGATTTTGTCTCAATTACAGTCATCAGATTTCTGCGGGTTGGAGAATATCTGTGGGTGTTTCCCGCAGTGTCCAAAAGGTGGCGTATGAGACACGTGAAACACACATTTCAGTCCCGGTGAATCCGCTGCTAAAGAGACTACTCACAAACACACACTAGAGAGCAGATATCACATATGAGTCATCATGCATGGACCTGAAAAATACAGTGTTATATTGTAATAGGATTATTTATAACTTAAGTAGTGAGGCGTTTCACTGGGCATGAGTTTCCTGTTCTGTAGAACAGGTGACAGGTACGAGATTCCTCTAGTTTTACGTTGTTCAATATCAGGAGGCGCTCAAGTTCAAAGTGTTCGCAGAAGCAACTACAGAAAAGTTTCTTTCGGAAAGGTAAGTCTTTCGTTCTTTCTTGCTTCTTCCCCTTCAAGCAAATATCAACAGAAACATTTACACTATCACACACGCTGCAGAAAAAGAACAATGGAGACATAAAAGTTATGCCAATGTATGTGTGTTCACCTTGAACAAAAAGAGAGGGACGGTGAGGCGCACAGGAGTCTGAGCTGATGCCATGTTGTGGCTGACTTGTGTAGAAAACTCACACATACACACACTCTCTCTCTCTGTCACTCTCTCTCTCTGTCACTCTCTTTCTTTTTCTCTTCTTCTCCTGCCTCCTTTAGCTCTATGTGACTCTGCAGTTAACAATCACAATTTTCTCCTGCTCTCTCCTCTCTTTGTAAGTAACCTCTTATTTGTATTATGTGATGATGATCTACTGTTATGAAACTTAGGCATGTTGAGAGGTGCTGGGTGAGTGCTGGATTGTGAATTGGGCTTGTCCTTTTTTGTGCTTGTCACAAAAGGCTGCTGCTGATGTACAGATTCAACTTTTTTCCGTCAGTTGTCTCGCTCTTGCCTTGTCCTTCTCTGATTTGTGCACAGTGCTACTGTTATTTATTTTGTGTATTCGACGTCAGTGGGCCTCCTGCAAGTTCAGCTGATAAAATTAAACATATGCCACAGATAAGTGTCTTATTATAAAAGCTTCTGTTTTGGCAAGAAATCGCAACCTGTGAGTTACCTGGGTCAGCCGCTGGACCTACTTTAATTTCAGATATTATCGGATCTGTTTTAAAAGATAAGATTGGATTTATTTAAATAAAGGAACATTGAACATGTATTAACATACTGATGCACCTTATATTAGTCATGTATTCCCTGTTAAAACGCTGCATGGAATTTTCTACAAAAATTAAATAATAAAATGTAAGCGTTTATGAGAGTTAAATGTGATGCTGGAAAATAACATTTTCTCTCGTGCTATTAACCACATTACATATATTTTTTCAAACAATCAAACACTAATATTTTTCATTTCTACAATCGCTAATTTAAATTCTGACTCGCACAACTGACCATGCCATGAGGATAAGCCCGTTAGTTTTGCCATGTTCTTTGAAAGTGATAATTTAATTATCTAATAATAAACAGACGGCTGAAAATAAATGTTAAACGGTCTGCGCGACGAGAAGAATGTATATGTTTGACGTACTTTTTACAGGATAGCCTAATCTGTCAAAATAGTTGTCTCAAAATCTAGAAAAGCTGCGGTGCACAATGTGACTTCCACTCCATGAAATTTGCAAATATCCGAAGAGATGCTGGTGTAAATCAACATTTCTTGCATCTTATCTGATCATTTAAATAAAGTAATAGAAAGGAAAAGCTTATGTATCCTATATTTTAGGTGCTGATTTAATTTATGCAAATACATACTGTTGTATCACACAAGTCTGAACTAGTCCCTGAACTCCGTTCCCCCGTCCGACTGGATTTCTCTCACCTGCTCCCATCATCTCATATCAGCTGCACGTATTTTCTTCTCAAGAAACTGTGATTTTGAAACACTTTCACTTAAGTCGGAGAGGCCAGTGCGTTATTTATCTTCTAACAAAAGACATTTTAAAAAAGTGTCCCTATTTCACTAAAAGGAAAAGGGTAGCGTCCCTGGTGGGCAAAAAGTTAACAAGTCATCCTTAACTTTGTAGTCGTTGATGTTCATCTAAGTAAGCTTATTAAACTGACTAAACCGCGGGCAGTTACAACCGTCCTCCCTGTCTCTACTTTTCACCACACATCTCTCTCTCTCTCTCTCTCTCTCTCTCTCTCTCTCCTCTCTCTCTCGCATCTCTCTTCTCTTGTCCGGGAGGAGGAGGGGGGAGTCCTGCCTCTTTGCCTTCCTCAGATCAATGCCCTGGCCACTCACTTTCTGATGTTGCACGACGGGAAATGCTTTGAATACTTGCGACATGGCTGCGCGCATTGATTGCCAAGATTGACAGCAGCTCTACCCGTCGTCTTCTCTTGTCTGAGTGTGTGTGAGAGAGTGAGCAAGACAGCGAGAGAGAGAGAGATAGAGATAGAGATAGAAAGAGAGAGGTAAGGAACAGATAGGCGAACAACAAAAGGTACTTGTAGTTTTGGACAGCTGAACTTCACAGAGTATACGGGATCCCCTCATATGGCCCCGTGCGAGCAGACTTAAGTTTTCGCTCAACAGATAGCTCAGTGATCATTTTCTATAGCTTAGTCTAGCTGTCTTTGCGCACGGGAAAGGACAGCGAACATATCTTCACCACGGCTCAGATCATCAAGGTAATCACCATTTGCTGTACTTTTCAACAAGCTCTATGTTCCTGATAATGTTTAGCTTGTGTTTTATTGCTGATTCCTAAAAGTCGAACGCGCTTGCCAGTGGCATGTTCCGGCACTGTGCAGCACGTTTTGCTTCTTTAAAACCTTTTTAGAAAGTTGTTTTGTGTGTTACGCTTACACGGGTCCTCACATTTTGTGGCGGGCAGGATGACTGTCAAACTTTGATTATTGCTGTTATTTGATGCGTCGCTTTCGCCAAAACAAGCGGAGTGCACGCGGGACGAGAGTGGCGCGGTGGTTGCTGGCTCGGAGGGGCTCGGGATCACACCAGAATCGGCCAATCCGCGCAACAACAACAACAACAAAAATCAGCGTCTAACTTAATCAGAACTAAACTCGGAAACAACCCGAACCACCGGGTAAAACGTCTGAAATCATCTTTGTTTTCTTTGTATATTTCAGCAGCGTGAAGCCGTGCGAGCGGAACACAGGCTGCGCAGGGTAAACTGCCGCGTTAGGACCAGCCCGGACCGCTGTCACCGATAACATTTTCACCAAGCATCACAAATTAGTGGTCTTACTAAACTGTTAAATATTTAAAGGTTGACAGCGCTTTGATGTTTTTGTTTACATGTCCCTTAACTTTCTTCTGCTGGTGGCAGTTTCACTTCTGTCCACAAAGCGGTACTATTCATTGACAAGGACGTGCGCCCTGGTAGGTTTTCTCTGTCTGCCTGTGAGGTGGACAAGTTTATTTGAAGCCTTCGCTCATGTCTCATTATACCTTCATACGTTCCAGGGCTCTTTGCCCCCCAAAACAGCCTCTCACCGGTAGATTTTTGTTGTCTGTCTTTTGTTTTTTTGCTTTTAAATGTTAGAAACACACAGTGCCTGTGGCCTGGGAATTTGCTCTTCCTTAACTTTCTCGGGAGGTCAGGGGAATCGACCTCTAAAGAATGCGAAAGCCATAAATTAAATTCAACAATGTTAAGGCTTGTCCATTTCGAGGAGATGAACTTGAACGGACAGTTTTCCATTTAAGCCGAAGTCTCTGAAGCTCGGCGCTCCCGGACTGAACAGTCTCTTGTAAAAAAAAAAAAAAAGGAAAAAAAGTACAAACATGCTTAATTATGATTCATTGTTTTCTTGCAGTTGTCCGGTTGTTGCTGTAAGGCAATTGAGAAAATGAATAATCTGGCCTTTAAATAGAATTAATAATTGTTTTTTTAAAAATAGACTTTTTTTTGAGTATTTGGAAAGCACTTAAATTTCATTGATACATTGTCCACTGGGAAATATTTGTGTTGCACAAATGTAATAAATAATTTTCCAGGTTTATCATAAATGAAAGATAAAGTGAAATGTCAGTGATTGAGCATGGTATTGGCAGCGTGTGTTGCGCGGAGTTGACTCCTTCAGTTTTACATGTTTTCCAAAATTAGACACACTCCCTGTGTACAAAAAACTGCCTTCTAAGACGGCTGTGGGCGCTATGGTGTGATATGAATATATTTTTTATAAGAATGGAATCAGCTATGACAACACTGGGAAAAAAATGTTCAGTTGTGTCTTTCTTCTATTTATTCAGCAACGTGAGCACGTCTGTCTGACCACAAAAATAACACACCTGTGGCTAATTAATGAAAACACAATTGTCTTTCATGTGTCCCTTGCCCCCTAGCCACCCCATAAAACTCATCAAACAATAATACATTATCTAGAGTGGAAAGGAGAAACAATCCTCTGCTGTTCGAAGTGTCGGAGTGAAGTTTTTATCCTTGCGGTAATTTGTTTTGAACAGTTGCTCTTAGTGTAGCTCTGAACCCAGGTTTCCTCATAAGGTAAGCCGGTCCCGGAGACCAAATGCAAGTCTCAATGGCACATTTATAATTAGACTGCCCATTCAGCACATTGTCTTGATTGCTATACAGGGACACTCGGCTGTGTCTCTATAAGAGTTTGTCTCTGACGGCTTGTGCAGCTCAGCGTGTCGCTCACGAAAAGAGCGAGAAAGAAAAGAGTGAAAAGCGGCATTACAGCCCCCTTTAATACCACAGAACCGCACATGGCTCTTATTTAACATCCCTCACTTATTTTTTGCGCAGATAAACTACCATCTTAATTAATCATCTTCTTCCTGTATACACGTCTCTGCAGTTGTTACAACTTGAATGCACATTTAATAATAATTGGAGAATATTGGAGAATGTTAAGTGTTATTATAATTTTGGCGATGTGATCCCTTCACAACATTTCTGCTGTTTAACCATTACTGCCCGGGACAGATGTGTTTTTATTTCACAATAATTGTAGCTGATTTAAACATTAATTAAAAACAAAAAGACTTGCAATTTGTGGGTACGTGATACTTAACAGAACTACAGGGTAATAATATCATATTTATCAAATTTCAAACTGACTGGCCTTGCGCATTTTTATTATTTTCAAGGACTAATCTGCGGGTGGATCTCGGCTGACCCGAGCTTTTTTTTTGCAAGACTGAAAAAGGCAGCATCATTTCCCACCTGGACTTAGCATAAGATATAGACTCGCTGCTGATGTGCCAGTAAGTTCAAAGATTTGAGGACTTTCATTTTGGCATGAAGGGGGAAGCAACCTGGCTTGTCTAAACATATCCTGCACTCTGTCCAAGTCCAATGTCTCCGGTGTTGCAAGTGCAACTTTGCTACTGAGTATAATTGTTCTCATTATTATGGCGTTTAGAGGTTTTTATTATTATTTATTTTATTGAGTGGAAGATAAATGCTATATGTGAGCCCATCTTAAAATCTGTTTAGACCAAGTGGCACCAACTAAATTTACATGTAGCTCCACTTTTAACTCATCATCTAAAGGTGGACTTTGTTTTAAACTAAGCTCTTGTGCCAGCAATTAGAGGGATCAAAGAAAAGGCAGGAGGGGAAGAGAAGGAGGGAGGGGAAGAGGGTGGGAGGTATTCAGAAAGAAAAGTGCTTTATCTGATATTGTTTGAATTTTCTTTCTACATCTTACCTTGTATATGACCACAGGAATATTTTATTATGCTTTTGGTTGATGCTCTTGACACAAAAGGTGAATCTGATCATTTTAAGCTAACAGCAGATGTTGTTTACTGGGTATTTTATTACAAACTGTGACTATAGTCAAAAGAACAAATACCAAAGTCCCTTCATCAGTGTTGAGCTCACAGATCCACGCTAGTTGTTGTAAAGTGTTTCATCATTTCGCTGCTAAAAAATCAAATATTATCTATCTTCACACCACACAGTTGTGCAAAATGAAAGTGCCGGTTTGTGTAGGTTTCATTTTATGGCCTTGCTCATCTGCTAACAGTTTTACCCAGAGCATGTTTGCCTGCCAAACAGAATTCTTACAGAATTACAACCAATTCCAACTAAAGATAAGCTGATTTCACAGTCAAGAAGGGGGAAAAAAACATTCTTATATTGACATAATTCTGCAATGGGATCATAAATAATAGAGATGTGTTGTTATTTGCAGACAGAGCAATGTCACAAACAATATTAAAAATGTGTGTAATACTGTATGTAGATCATTCCAGAGTTCTGAAGAGGCAGCAACGGTCTCTCCATATCTTAATATTTTACGTTCTTGTAAAACTGTCATTGTTATATTGTGTGTATGTGTGTGTGTGTGTGTGAGAGAGAGAAAGAGAGAGAGAGAGAGAGACAGAGAAAGAGCCCCTGTACACCTTGGCATGTGTGCCTTCATGAGTGATACTTTCCCTCTCCCAGATATGTTGCAGAGAATGTCTGCACTCTTTACATGGATAAACACTACTGTTGATTTTGATTTAAAACGTCAAAATACAAAAAGCAACTGTCTCTCTCGACCAGATGTCATTTAGACCGTGTAACTGAACTGAAACCTTACACACTGCGTTGTCTTTCCTTATATACTGCGTTTTGCAGAAAGACAGCTATTTTATTCCAAGTGACAGGACGCTGCTGGGATGCGGGCAGGGAGAGCGAAGCTTTAGAAGGAGGGTGAGGTGGGGTGGGGAGATTGGGGGGTGGCAGGTACTAGTCTCCCTCTCTTTGTGGTATTGGAGGGAGCGGCTGAGACCTGATGATAAACAAGATGAGAAGAGGTAAACAACAGCAGGCCTGGTAAAGGTGGAGGAGGGGGGCAACAGATGCTGTGACATCTGTCTATCTAAGTGTTATCTAATTTGCTGTGGAATATTTCAACAATGATCAAAACTGATGGGAATATGCCATAGCAGTTTTTCTTTGTAATTTGTCCCTTTCAACAAGAAGTTCCTGACAAGTCAGTAACATGTCACTTCTGTCACGATGCTTCATTTTATGTCACGGGACAATGTGATTAGCGTTGCATAGTATTATGTATAATGAATGCATGCGTGCAGTCACAGAGAACTCGCCCTCCTCTATACACCAGAGCAGCATTTGGTAGGGTAGAGCGGGTTTTGACGTGTGCTCCATGGCTTAAAGAAAGTAAGTACAGCGCAGATTTGGATGAAGAGGATTTGTGCTCATACAGAAGGAGATTGTAGCTTTCTCTGTCTGCACCATTGTCACTTCTTGTAGAGAAGAAATGCTGATGAAATCAGTGGTCAACTGAGTCATCAAGAGCAGACAGTGGGGCATCACCTCCACAGAGTCACAGTCTTCACTGAAAAGCCATGAGAAAGTGGAGTCAGACAGATTAGTGGGAGACAGTTTGATACACCAATGTAATACACCAGCTGTTTGAAAGAGAATCTTAAGCTTTTACATTTTGAAATTCATCCAGCTTTGGCTTTTAATTTGCCACCATCTGATTGAAAGAGTTTTTATAGCATGTTATTCTTTTAACACATGTTCCTGTAATGGCAAAGATTAAACTTGAGTACATGTTATTATTTATTCAGAAACAAATAGCACCTGTGTTCGCATCCAAAAGGGCAGGGTCATTTTTTTTCTGTTGTATTAGATCTGTGTAACCCTCTGGCTGCTGTAAGTGAACAGTATTGCTGACATTAAAGGATTACAGATGAAAAAAATGTGCATCTTCACAGGAACTTAATTGCACAAGTAACCTAAGTGGCCCATTTTGATCTGTATCATTCACTCTTCCACCAAAAATGTTTTTCTCAAAATAATTGGACATTTTCCTTTAGTCCATAGCATAGTTGTGCGTAATTAACTTTGACTTCAAAATGCAACAGTCGAGGCTATGGTGAGTACCCTCTGTTGATTTAAAAAAAATCACACATTAATATGTAGAATTAATTGGAAGGGCCTTGGTGGCTGCGTGTTTCTGACACAGGTCTGAGACTGTAATCAGGTGAAGGAATTAGTTGGGCTCATTGTTTTTATGAATCAGATGAAGATTTGTACAGTGGCTGTGTGAAGATGGATGCCTTTATTTCCATATCAAAGAGGCACACAGTGCAGCCGGGCAGTAATTAAAATGTGGTGGATTTTGGAGTCCCTGTATATGTGTACACGTGCACATACACACACACATTTTCTCTCTTCCTTACACAGGAATGAGTACACATATCCGTGTGCACGCACACGCAGCATATGGACCAAGGCTGAGAACTGTCAGTTTGTGTGAAAAGAGTGCAGGTGGTGGAAACTGAATTTTAAACAAACACTCATGTCGGTCCATGTTCATTTGCAGACATTTGAATCCAAAGCCATTTTTTGTGGCAACCATTTTGTTAGCTACAGTTTGAGAGTGTCGTGCATTAATGTTTTTTTTTCACTTTGACTCAGTAATGACTTTCACTGACTGCAGTCACACAAACCTTCAATTTACGTCACAGAGAACTGATTCTTATTAATCAATCTATCAACTTTTCATAGATAGATAAACAGTCTATATATTTATGTATGTGTGACCTTGCTGCACAATGCTGGGATTATTTAAAAATAGAAAAAAAGACAGAAGAAGAAGCTGTGATCTTTTGCCCCGAGTGATTTCTGTCCTACTAGAATTGGAGAAGCTCTGAAGACCTGAGATTGTGTCTTGTGAATGAACAAGGGAAAAGAGATTAGTGTAATGTGGGCTTTTGCGCTGCACACACAAAAGCGTCACAACAAGCCTTTTCCTTGTGATCCTCACCATTGTGTTTGGATCAGGTCTTCCCATGGGCAAGCCACTGCCTTGGAGGAAGTGTTAAAGGACTCTATGAAAACATCACTTGAGCCAAATATGGGCAGCTGTGACACTGAGAGATTTCATGTAAAAAAATAAAATTTAAATGTGAAAAAAAGGCCTTTAAACCCCTCTGGTAAGGGAGAAGCAGCGCAATTACGGCATGGAGCACATACCATATTTAAATATCTCATTTGTTATGAATAACCCTTTTTGCAGTAAAAAAAATCACTTATGAATTATTTCAACATTTAGGCTTGCAGATGATTCGCAAGGTTATAATCATTTACCCTTTGTGATTGAAAATATAACTGATCCAACTTCATAAAAGTTTAGTACTCCATAGTCTTAGACGGCAGTAGTTATTTTTGATCCAAGTTACACAGGTCTTCACTATCTGTAAAAGGTTTTAGACATTATCCAGTTGGTGGAGGCTGACAGCCGGCTAGGTATCTGCCAGCTTGATCTGACATGAGATGTAAAAAATGCTCCATAGTTGTGACTAAACCAGCCAATCTGGCTTCATTTACTCTGTGGTCCAGCTTTTAGGATGCTGGGAGCTGTTTTGTTGGCAAGTACTTTTTGTGTGCGTATTTGTGTGTGCGCTTGTACATTGTGTGTCTGTGCATGTGTTCACACACTCTAGATATATATTGATTTCAACACATTAACGTGTGTTGTCTTATTTAGCATGCACTGAAGTGACACGGTGATGAGCAATTTTACCATAATTATGCAGAAGGCTGGTCCAGATTATTTTTTCAGTGTGAGTATAAATAAGATACCAAAGACTTGACTTAAAGAAAACCTTCACCAAGTAATTACAGGTGACACCATAGCTTGCATATTTACAATAATTTGAAATGTGGATTAAAACCTGACTTCAGCTTTAACTGGTTGATTTCATTAAAGTTTTGGACACAGGCCTCAAAACAACAACACACTTTGTCTTTGCTGCTGGTGAATTACGAATCCTCCAGATAGTGTGTGTCAGCCCTCTTGGATGGAAACAAATGCTGATCAACCACTTGCATCATGGAGCAGCTACTGTGACATCTAAAACAGGCAAGGAAGTTATGGAAAAGAAAGGACGTATTGAGCCAGAAATCAGATTCTCAACAGTTTTTCCTTTGGAAAATGCTAATGTACGATGCCAAAAATAAATCAAAGTGACAAAGAGGGAGGGTGGGGGAATAGATGGAAAGGGTCTTGTGGCTAAAGTTTTGATGAAGTTAACCATAGCATCTCTTCTTGCCCAGGTCTTTTGTTTCCTTTCTGAATAATTTCTTTTTACACTGACTTGGATGTGTTACAAGCCTTTGCCCTTAATGTGCATTATGAGAAAATGGCTTCAGCAGACCAGACCACAAGCGCTTTCTCGCTGTCTCTCGATTTCTCTCTCTGTCTCTGTAAAGGGAGGTGTTTAGACTCTGTTGGTGAAAAGATGGACCAAGAGTAGATTTTCTGAGACTACAGACTCTGATAATGATGTTAGTGTTTGTGCTGTGTCAGACCCTTCTGATATGTGTAAGTAGATCAAACTTTGTCTTAGTCTAAGAAATAGATTTTTCTCCTGACTTGCACATAGGGAATTTTTCAAGGGGGAAATTTTGCATTTTCAAGGTGGTCGAAAATTCCTGTTGGGTGGGAATATATGCAGTAATTGCAGCGATGTGAGTTTTTCCCTTTCATTTGTTTGCAAATGGCACGTTTCCCAAACTCACCAGTGCTAGTACATGGTGAGAAGGACTGTTATCACTCTGTACCATATTATAACCATAAAAAAGACAGTAATGTTGGAAAAGTTGAACTCCCAACTTAAAAAAACAAACAAATTTTAATTAACAGTCACATGCTGTAGAAACAACTGTTGAAGGCAGTGGAAACATTTTGCCCCGTCTAAAGCGACACTTAAGAAATGCCTGATTGGCTCAGCTGCACATTTTATAAGCAAAGTGTAGCTACAGCGAGGAAGGCCCAGAAAGCCCGACTCAGAGCTCAAAGATAAAAGAAAGTGCCTTCTGTGATAATCACTTTCTTGAATGGAACTAAAAAAGAGAAATCTGCTGAAATGATAGAGAAAGCCTGTGGTTTGGCTCTTGCAGTAAATTTCCCATGAGCCTCTTTGACAATCTGAGGGGATAGCCACTCTGGCACACGCCACCCGCCCACATACAATACACACACACACACACACACACACACACACACACACACACACACACACACACACACACACACACTGTTGTCTCTGCCAGGCAGTACGGGTGTAGAAACCTCTGGGAGGAGGCTGGTCCAAGGGAGGATGATTGACAGGAGGTGGGACTAGAATGAGGGGGACCAAAGGAGGATGGGAGGGGTTGTCCTGTCTGAGGAACAGTAACACTTGTTTGTTTTTCCTCTAAACAGCACAGTCTGTAAAACCTACTAAAACTTTGCTGGGTAGTATTAAAGACCAAAAATGTTCAGAAAAGATGGATCTTTTGCTTTTGTTGGAATATTATGACCAAAATTAATGCCCCTGCAGACAACATACAAATATATACCAGTAAAATAAAAGCTCTCCCTGATACATATTATGTTCATATGCAACTAATTTGCGATGGCGATTTACGTTCGCCGTCAAAGCGAGTTTGCATGGATACATTCTTATACTGGAGTGAAAAGTCATCGGGAGGAGGAGGTCGGGGTTGATGGCCAGGCACATGACTTCTAAGCTGTATACTGGGGTTTGAATCCCATCACAGTTGACTTTTTAAAAATATTTACCATGCTCGTGATGTTGCTGCCAACCTTAACGAAGTGTTTTAGTTTCCCAACCATAACCATAATGTACTTACCATGACCACAGTGTTTCCCTAACTCCAACCAAGTGCTTTGAGTTGCCTAAACATAACCATAAAATGTAATTATGCTTTATTTGCAAGGAGTTGATATTCTAGAGAGAAAAAAAGAAAAACATTGACAGTTAAACTTTGCAGCAATGTTCTATATAAAGATATTATGTTAATAAAAAAACTGAAAAATCTCCCAAAAATGTGGAATAAAAATAAAATATGTAATCTGAAGGCTTTAGCTTTCCTTGAAAACATATTACCAAATCCAAATTAGATGTATATGAACATAGACTGTAGAAGATATGGTTGGACTTTATAGTCAGATGCTTGCCTGAACATAGGCACACGCAGCAGGGTTATGGTTGCGTGTTTCAGTTAGCAAGGAGGAAGGCTTTATGTCCTTGGTTAGGGGTGGGGTTGAGGGTAAACTAGGGAGGTACAATGTTCCTCCTCATCCTCAGCAAAGCTAAATTTATTGGTTACCATCTGCAGGGTGGAGGAGTTTGGGTTGTGGCCAGGCCAAAGAAAGGCTTCTAATTAAACAGTCATCATTATCAACTTGTGGTCAGTGATCATCATGATCCTCAACACTGGTTCTCCAAGATGAACATGGAATCATTGAGGCTTTCTCTGAAGCTCATGTTGGACTGAATTAGAATAGAAGAAACAGAGGAGAAAAGTGCTAGTGAGAACATTTTTTTCCTTCTCTTGGCAGAACAAGCAGCATGAGGCCCTGTGCCATATCCACTCAGGTTTAAACAATTACCCGACATCAGAGAATCCAGTAGAGCCTCAGTGCTGGCACAACTGTCATGCTTTTGACTGCTGTACTTCAGGCCATGGTTTCAGACATGGCCAAGTGTCACATGTAAGCAGAGCTTTCGATAATTTCAATTAGTGTAAGAGGGTGTGCCTGCAGTATCTGTATCACTGCTGCTGAAGGAGCTTTGCTTTGAGGTTGACAGCCCCTTAATATAGTATTTCTTGGTTTGATGTGTGAGTGACACAGAGGCACTCCAAGAGGATGGCAAAATGGTTTATTAGGACCTAATTAGAGCCCTGTGATTAAAGGGGAAGTGACTGTGATTAGGAGACCTGCAGATGATGTGGAAACGTGGATGAATATTCAGAGGAGAAAAAGCACAGTATGTATTAGCCTGTGTGTGTTTTGTGTGCGTGTGTGTATGCCTTTGTAGAGTACGCAAGGACTCCAGAGTCTGGGCTATCTCGGAGCAGTCGTGTTATGATCTTTACAGCAGAGGAGCTTTACAACTTAAGCTATTAGGCAGAAAATGCAACGACCATGCTACTATAACCCTACAGCTGATGTTTTTTGTGACTATACGTGCACTTTCTTCATGTAGAATTTCTGGAACCTAAGGAGCAGATCATTATTAAAAAAAAGAGGATGACCTCATTTTGTTGTATTTTTTTGGTGGTTTCAGCCGGGCATGTAAGAGTTATGCTGTGTACTTTCACAGCCAATTGAACATGAAACCATGAGGAATGTTCTGTAAAGCCAGGTCTGCTTCGGGAAGCTTAGGGCCCTTGCAAAGAATCACACATTCTTGTGAACTTCAGAGTAGGTGCTGTTTAATCAAAGAGATAAATGGTCTTATTATTATTAGTCTCCATCAATGAAGAGGTTAGCAGTGGAGTTTCGTTCTTTTCGCCTCACAAACTTCTGACTTTTTCAGATATGTGATAGCCACTGCCATTAGAAATCATTTATGGGAGTGTTCTGAGGGCAGCAGATTGTCAGCAGGGCCTTACGATTTTACAATTTCACAACTGACTTCCTCCTTAAAATGACACAGGCTTACCTGCCTATTACTCCCTTTGATTTCTACAGTACATGCTTCTGCGCTCTGAGAGGTATTCATAATAAGCTTAAACTCCACTGGCTTCATTGCTAAAGGGTGCTTATCTCTCGGCTATTCAAGAGAAAGAAGAGTAATATTTTTTCCAATTTCAACATTTTACTGTTAGGCCACAGTCTGCCTAAAACCACGTTTAGGGGGCTGTTGTGGAAAGCATGCATGCACACACGTGGATATATGGACACATACATGCACAGACACAAGCACATGTGCATGCACACACACTCAAATCACACACATACACTGGCACTCAATATAATTTTTGCCATTTAAATATTGAAATGGTACAGCTGCTTTTTTTTAGCTAGATGGAAGTCACGTATTTCAGCACATGTATTTATGTTTTATTCAGTATACATTTTAACTCACATTTCTAAAGGTTGTGGGAACCAGTCTGACAGTTTTATTTAAATGTCTGCTTGGCCCATTCAATTGAAATCTGTTTAAAGTGTTTTTCTTTTATTACACAGATCATACTTACTTTGCAGCACTTATTGCATGTTTGGACACGCAATTTAATCTATTTACATTTTTATTTCGTCCCAATGGAATGTTCAAAGCATACTCGATTTCAAAATGTATACTCACATGTAACGTAAGATACAGTTAAAAAGTAGTTTGCGGTGAGTGGTAGTGGCCATGGAGGGCCTTCTCTCTTTTGCTTGGAGCAATGTCAGTTTTTCTTATAGAATAATAAGAAGCATGTGTTGGGCAAGTGAGAAAAACATAGTGATCTTTCATGTGACCCACCTGTCGTGCATTCAGCATAGCTAACACTAACCTGATGTTGCTATTGTATGAAAAGCCACACTAAAGAGCCTCTTTCTTCTGCTCTTCTTTTTTACAAGTTCTGCAAAGACACTTGAAGGTGCATGGCCTAACACTAATGGTAGCACACAGAAGCCAAGTAAACACTTTAAGGGAAAAACTAAACCTTAATGAGTACCAGAATTTAAATACACATAATCTGTAGGTGCAAAGTGTTTGTTTGAACTACTTCTTTCTCCAGCAGTTAACAGTGTGCAGTAGTTTTGTACTGTGAGTCTAAGTGCTCCCCAGCCCTCTGCCTGTAGCCTCAGCCTGCTGAGTTTCTCAGTTTTACAGTTGCTTGTGCCATGCTGTAATGGGCTCCCAGGACATGATGGGAATATAATAACTGCTTGACGATGTTTTTCTTACCCCCCTTTTATTCTCCACTAAATGTAAAAAGTGCTCAGAAACATGGGATATATGGTACAGGTTGTGATGTCAGATGTTATTGCTGGATATGCAAACCAGTACATTTTGGATTATTTTCCACAATCTGCTGTGCAGAGTGCATTATGTCACAAAGGCCACATTGTAGCAAGTTGGGTGTAGAGCAGTGTTGTCTCTCCCTCTCTCTTTCCCTTGTTCTGTGCATTTCTCGGCCACCTTCTGTGCCTCCAGTCCAGACTGCATTTAATTTAGGCACATTTTCTTTCCTTGCACTGCAATCAATGGACAATGGGCCCACAGGATACCTTACATAATTGGAAAAAAAATCATAAATTTAAAAAGTGTGCAGACTAATGGCCAAAAATGTTATCCAGACTCTAAGAAAGTTTTTCCCACCATGCAATTGGATTATTTGCGAAATTGCTTTGAATATCTTGGTAACATTACATTATGGCTCTATATTTTAAATGATAGGGTGTTCATGCTCTGTGAAATATGACTTTAAATGATGAGATTAATAAAGTAATTTTTGAAATAGATTAATTAATTTGCTATACAACTGGTACCCCAACTCTGCTTTTGTTCAATGCAGTATGGAATGGAAGAGCCTCCTGTTTTTCCTCTAATTAAATTTGCAACTAACATATGCTGGCAGGAACCTCTTACCTTGTTTGACTTATTTATTGCCTGACTGTAGAGGTAATTTGAGCTTTCATTTCAAAGGCTCTTTTTTTAATCCAGAAAAGGAGTGTTAAACTCAATTATACCAGTGATCAGTGGCTCAAACACTACATTTGTTTCCTCTGGAGGGACAAGCCAAGTAGAGCCCTGCTCTCAGCTCCCTGTCCCTTACTCCTGGCCTTTCCACCCCTACAGGGCAACAAGGGGGTAGAGGTAAATTAGGAGGAGAGAGAAATGGGGATGGGGG
>JAPMOB010222926.1:0-21542 GCA_029875015.1 Lepomis gibbosus | reverse complement strand
TATATATATATTGGTAATTTTGTTTGATGAAATGCTCCTTCCAGCATTTTTAAAAAGTAATTTGCATGTTATGATCTTTGTTTTTGTGTCTCGTGCTTATTCAGTCTCACAGGGACCAAGAACTCCATTCTGAAGCTGAGAGAGGAGCATGACGTTGCATATCAGTGCTCCTTTCCTGGCTGCCTGTTGATTGACTGGCTCCTTCAGAACGGAGAGGCAGAGAGCCGGCATAAAGGACTGGAGCTGTGCCGCGCATTGCAGGAGCATGGCATCATTCAGCATGGTGAGGGGAGATCCACATTTTCCCTCTGGTGTATGGCACCAGGAATGAGCTGGCTGTTAGTCGCTGCTAGCAGCGGGTGGCCAGCTGGGACTTTTGCAGTCTAAAGCAAATCCACTCATCGACTTGGCTTAAAAAAATCCATTCATTCTAAAAAGTTTCCCACTGTTGTTTTGTGCTTTCTCTCTCTCCCACCACCAGTGGCAAAGAAGCACGATTTCTTTGACAGTGGACTGCTCTATCAGTTCTGCTTACATTTTCGCCACCGCCGCCGCCTATCTGAACTGTTAAATGAAAGTGAACAAGACAATGAAGAGGATGTGGCAGTATCAACACAAGAGGACAACCATCCTGAGAGTCCATTGGTTCTGTGCAAAAGCCTGCCTCAGGAGGGCACACCTGCTTTCCAGTGTGGTAAAAATACAAAAACAAAATCAAACATTCTCTGCCCTGTATACATTTCGTTGTGAATGCTAATTATGGCATAATGATTTTAGTACTTACTTAATTAAAGTGAGGTCAAGTAAGGACCTGAAACAGGTTACTAGTGGGCATCGAAGCACCCTGAATTCCCCTCAGCTTTGGTCTGCTGGATTTCCACCTCTTGTCCAACAATCTTCAACTTCAGTGGTGAGATGCAATCCTAAATCAGGCAAGTGTGTAAATAATATGCATGTGACAATTGTTTCAAAGTATCTTTCATTTAAAAACGAGGTATTTCATATATTGAGGCTTGCTTGTGTTTCATTGTCCAAAGCTGGAAAATGATGAATATTGAAATCTGTTTAATGACTTTACAGTACTTAGAAGAAATTTTACACGTGAAGAGTTATTGGCCCCTGGTGCACCCTTCATCAAGAGAGTGTTGACAGTGAGTTACTGAAATGACTTAACCATGGCTATTTAAGAACTATGTCATGTCTAGGATTTATCAGCATTAATTTAGTATAATCTGAATAAAAAAGTCTAAAAGAGGATAATTACAGCATTCATCGGTGATGCCAGTAAGGGACAAAATTAAAATATTCCCCTTTACATTAAATACAAGACTCAGACTTGGACAGATTACTGGTCCCATGTAGACTAACAAAGTTGTATCTCACCTAGTGAACTAATATAGATTTCATTTAATTTCTACAGAATGTGTAATTCATCTCACCCCTGCCATCACAGGTGATAGGAGATGCCCTGGGCTGGGGCTTTGTTGTCAGAGGCATGGCTCCCTGTTATGTGCAGGCTGTTGACCCTGGAAGCCCTGCAGCAGCTGCAGGAGTTAAGGTTAGATATTTGTTAACACATGGCAAAAGGGAAAGAGAAAATGCTGTGATTAGCTCAAAAGTGCTTTAAAACAGCACATATTTGACTCCGAGACAAAACGAAGACAAATACCTTACATTATTTTCTTTAGGTGCGGCAGTTTGTGTGCCAGGTGAATGGACAGTGTGTTCTCCACCTGGACTACAGGACAGTCTCCAAACTGGTGATGACAGGAACTCGCACTGCTGTACTGGCAGTTATGGAACCACTGGAATGACGACCACTTTAAGTCCAGCTCGTGTTTTGGAGAAAACCACGTTTGCTGGAACTGAAATATTAAGAAATATCTTCTTTTTTTCTCCAATGAATATGGGTCCATTAGCTAATTTGTAGTGGGCAAAACAATCAATGAAAATGTTTTTCTTTGTTGCAGCAATAATAAGCCAAGTACAATGGGGGTATTTTCATGAGCCTGAATTCCTGAACAAAAAATCCTGTTTTTTTAAATAACTGGAAAAAAAAGATATATTTAAACAACCTCAACGCAAACTTTTGGCCATCCGATCATGCCCCTGCCCAGCTCCTGCTACGACTTCCGCCGTCGCCATTTTGGATTGAGAGTTGTCTCACTTGGAATTGAATAACGTTAGCTTGCAGACTAGCCTGACCGCTGGTGCATATACAGTAACCGATAACAGGCCACTTTGTTCCTGGCAGTCATCAATTTTTGGAGTATACTGTTTTCATGAGATGTGTACCACTCTGTCCTGCCTTTCGTTCCTCAAGCTGGCCAGCAGCTGCACCAAAGCATACGTTACAGCTAGCGAGCTAGCTTAGTTAGCTCGCTAGCTGTGGAGCCGAGCACCAGCACCGCCGGCTGTGAGGAGAGCGAACATCACCCCCATTCTGCACCTCTCGGTCACACAGCCATCCGCTTTGTTAGCCATTTATGCAGTGAGGCTAGTCCCCAGACAACGCAGCAGGTGAGTAAACGTATCAATTGATTTGGTTTGTGCAAATAAATAAAAAATGCTCTACCCTGCCATGCAGCGCAAGCTCGGATACTCAGTAGGCGACCAAGCCGACATGAGCGGGTAATATAGCTAAGCTAACACATTAATGCTAGCCCACAAAGCTAACAACATGTACTGTAAAACTCTAATCCACGAAATCACCGGATATCAGGGAGTTACAAAGGTCGCAGATGTGCTCCCCTTCTAAGTATTTCTGGTGAAACGGGTCCGCTGAAACAGCACCGGCCCGCTGAAGAAACTGATGTTTTGAACACATAACGTTATCCTCCCATCATAAGTAAATGTGGTGACAGTGATTTATAGAATGGAGACACATGTTGGAAGGGCGTGTCGCCTGTTTAGTGATTAATCTCTTATGATGTTGGTGATTATTGATCGAACTACAGTGCTACATTTCTAAATATTATGTTAAAGAATTTGCTTGCAGTGATTCCTCAAATAATAAGCAGTTTATTTTCTGTATTTCATTCAGGAGAGATGTACCAACTCCCAGTGAATAACCTTTCAAGAATCAGGAGAGCTAGAAAGCAAGTGAAAAAAACCCTTGGAGACATTGGACTGGAGTACTGCAAAGAGGCAGCAGAGGTGAGTGTATTTTAGTTACATGTGATTACAAACTCCAGTTTAAATAGAGAAACGTGAGTTATAGAACATACGGATGGTTATCGTTTGTGTTTCAAAACGTAAGTGTGTGTGTAGGTGTTTTTTTTCTCCACTTAAGGCGATGCTGTCTCAGTAGAATTTGTCCAAAGCCTGTGTGGCTTACTATTACAAAGTATTGTGTGCTGTCAAGCATGCCCGATTGTATTTAAACTAATACGTTTGTAACAAAGATACCTTAATCTCTTCACTTCTTTCCACAGGAGTTTAAAGAATTTTGCCCGAATGATCAATTTGTAAAGGACACTTATTGCCTTGATATCTGCGCGTGGGATCCATCATACTCTAAAACACAGGTATATCTTACTTCTGTGTCCAAGGCCTTTTTAAAATACCTGTACAAATCACCATATTTGTCTTAATGCCATTGCTTTTTCCCCCTGATGTCTTTTAGGAATACCGATCGAAGCCATTTTGCTGCACAGAGTGCTCATTTTCTTCCAAATACTACTCAGGCTACAAGAATCACTTCCGCAATGTACATAGGAAAATCTTTGAGAGTAAAATTCTGCTCAACTGTCCATACTGCACATTCACTGCAAGCAAGAGAACTTTGGAGACGCATGTCAAAATATTCCACATACCCAGTTCATCACGGCAAAATTATGGAAACTCACCAGGAACTGCAATGGGAAAGAAGGACAAAGTGTATCTCGATAGAGGCCGACAGGGAGATGGTGTGGAGAAAGCAATGTACTTTTGCAAAAAATGCACCTTTCGAGACACTCTCTACAATGTTGTGAGAAGGCACATCTACAGAGAACATTTTCAGCATATTGTGTCACCATATCTTGGTATGGTGTCTGAGTCTTCTGTCAAAAATGGTGCTAATTCTGTCAATGGCAACAACATCCTCTGTAAACGCTGCCAGTTTTCCACTCGAAGCTACGAGGCATTAGTACAGCATGTTATAGAGTACCATGAGCGCATTGGTGCTCAAGTTACCACCATGATTGGACATGCTAATATCCTTGTCGCCAGGCCTCAGTCCTTACCAGTCATGTCTCAGAAGGCCCCTCTGATCGTTAGGGGCCACACACTTAGAGCTGACCCAATAGCACAACCAGTTATTGGCTATTTAAAGCCAGTGGCCCCTATTGTTAAAAATCAGACCCCCATCAAAGCCAGTCAGATGCGCTCGTCAGTTCCTGGCAACAGCACTGCTGCTGAAAACAACGCTGCTGGTGTAAACACGGCGCAGACACAAAAGTGGAAGATATGTACAGTTTGCAATGAGCTTTTTCCTGAAACCCTCTATAATGCTCATTTTGAGAATGCGCACAAGGCAAAGAAAGTGTGGGCACTGGCCAAGTACATCATGAAAATCCACAACTTCACCAGCAAGTGTTTGCTTTGCAACCGCTATCTGCCCAGCGATACACTGCTTAATCACATGCTAATCCACGGGCTCACCTGTCCTCAGTGCCACTCTGCTTTCCACAATGTTGAGAAAATGATGGAGCACGTGGCCCAGACTCATCCCGATGACTTTGTTGGACCCCCTGGTGCGTCACCTCTGACCTTTGATCTCACCATTAAACAAGATAAGACCAGTAACGTCCAGCTTGTTGTTCTCACTTTTAACATGAAGGAATCTATCAATGGTCAAGATCAGCCTGCACCTGCTCAGAATAGTGTTCCACCTCTGGTCAAAGTAACTGCTCCCAGAATGATTGAGAAGAATAGCGAACCACTTGCTAAAAGTTTCACCTCACCGACTCACAAGAGTGAGGTTGGGAAGACTCTGTGTCCGCTCTGTTTCACCATTCTCAAAGGTCCCATCTCGGATGCTTTGGCCATGCATCTGAGGGAGCGACACCAAGTGCTCCAAACAATGCATCCTGTTGAAAAAAAGATGACGTACAAGTGCATTCATTGCTTGGGAGTGTACACCAGTAACATGGTGGCCTCCACAATCACACTGCATCTTGTACAGTGCAGGGCTGTTGGTAGGACCCAGGCAAGCCAAGGCTTCAAGACTGCCTTGACTCTCAACTCATCTGGGGCTGGCTTCCTCAAGAGGCAGCCACCAATGCAGGCCACACCAAACCCGTACCCCAGCCCCAGCCCCAAGAGGTTAAAGCTGAGCAAGGAGTCAAAGATTTCCTCCACGACCGTCGGAAATCAGTCCAAATCCGTTGACTTTGCTCTGGATCCTAGAAGCTATGAGCACAAGACCTATGAGGCCAGGAAGAATTTCCTAACTGCCTACTTCAACCGGCGACCATACCTTTCTCCTCAGGAAGAGGAGAAGCTCTCTGCAAGTCTGTGGCTCTGGAAATCCGACATTTCTAGTCACTTTGAAACCAAACGAAGAATATGTGAGAGACAGTGTGAGACCAAGAAGGTGTCCGTGCTGCTTGGCTTTGACATGCACGCCGTCAAGAAAGTTAAGCATAACTTGATATTTGAGGAGAGCAAGTTTGATAGCACCTCAGTGGGGAGATCTGGAGGACTTAAGTCTGGTACTCCAAACACAGACCAAAACAACAAACAGTGCGAGACATTAAACTGTACCCTAAAGCTCAGCACATGCACAGAGACTATTTCCATTGACTCAGACAGTGAAACAGAAGATAGACCATCTGAGAATGGAAATGTTGACACGAACCAACACGAGAATGTAAAGTCCCAGGAGCCATCAAACCCGATAGAAGATACACAACCTGTGAACACAAATGCTCCTTCTACAGAGAAAGAGAGTTCTTTGCAAGATTCAAATGCAAATGCTTGGATGACTTTCTGTTAGTGTCTGTGCTTAGCAGTGTGCCTTGGTCGAGTAACAGTTCAGTTTTAAAAGAAGTGTAGGAAATAAAGCTGGGGTAGGCAACGGAGAACTAGCGAGAGACGGGTTGGATTTGAAAGTATCTGATCGGAAAACACGGGCATAGTGTTCACAGGAGGGGAGCCAATCATTTCATTCAGATGGAATGATGGCTGTGCTACAGTCCTGCGACAGCCATAGATACCAGACTTTTATCATTTTTGTGTCAGAGCATATGATTTAGTGATTGCTGTTGGGATGTTTAGAGATTTTCAACAAATATAACGACTAATGCTTCTGAAATAAAAGTGTGTACCCCAGCTTTAAGATGAAGGGTCTACAGATTGTTGCAAATCACAAATATTTGGTAAAATGGCATGGCTCACAAAAAGTCTTGAGTTCCACATTTCTCATTGACGTTGTGGAAAGAAGGAAAAAGTTACATTATAATGCATAAATATATAGCATTTATAAGTGGCATTGTATATATTCTAACCATTGTTCTTAGGTTCTACATAAAATCTGTGTTAGTCACCTTTTAACTGTCACAAGATTTATGAAACGATTATGCCAACTTCTGTACTTCCATTTTTTTTCTCAACTGTGAAATGTGTCATATTGTCATTTCACATCTAGAAAGTGTAGGAAATGCTTATGTACATGTTTTAATAAATATGTTTGTTTAATGAAAAATGTTCCCCGTACACTACTCACTCTGTCAAAAAGACCTTTTATGCCAGGTGTACAGAACACAATGATGGTTTAAAACTTTTAAATAGAGCAGCAAAGGAGTTTCTCAGGAAGATTTTTTTTTTAATAATCACTGCCTATGCCTTAATCTCACTCTTTAGTTGGTCACCTTTTTATAGGATGCAGCTGAAAGGAGAGAAGATGATAAAAATGTTTTTTTAAATACAGACTTTTGTAACAGTCAATTGATAAGTGGATGTTTTCATCAACATTAAACACAATACTAAACTACTGATTCACCACAGACCAACATGTTTTCCAATTTAGCCACTAGTTATTCACACTTAAAATTAACAAAACAAAACAATTTGACTCTGGATTGTACATTGCTCACGATGTGCTTATACAATAATACAGTAAATCAATAAAATCAACACAGGCTACAGTATAGAGAACACATACACAGTATAAACAAAAACAGACCGATTTAGACAATAGTGCAATGAGCAGAGGAAATGTAAAATGCAAAACATTCTTAAAATGAGCGATGCACATTCAGTCTTGTATACACAACATGTCCTACAACAATAGTAAAAACACAATTTTGCTTTTTGTACGTCACATCTTTAATTAAGGTACCACACATTTTTTGTGCGTAAGTGAAATAATGAAAGCAGATTTGTGGACCTGAACTTTATCCAAACATTTCACGGGCCCCTTAATTTCCGGTGTTTCTCAGACGCTGATTGGTGCAGCAGCAGGAGGAGGCGGGACATTTAGCTGGTACAGTAGCAGAATTGGCCAACCGCCAGCGTGCATCACTGTTGAGGCCACAGAGTCTGCAGCTGCAAAAATGACCATATTGTGTCTGCATTCACAACTACAGCTTTTAGTGTCTCCATAGCTGCACTCTCAAAGGGAAAACAACATTTTAGCAGTTGTAAGTATAGCTGTCAATAATTATTCCCTCATATCAGTCCCGTGGCTGTAGTTTGTAGTTGTTTTGATGCGTTTCCTATGGATTGTTTATAAACAGCTAGTTAGCACGTAAAGCTAAAACTGGTAACTACGTTATTTGACTGCAGCCAGATCTGTCAGCGGTGGCAAGCTGGCATCTAGACACATGTATTTAATATACGTATCAGACACGTATCGTTATAACTTAATGTTACTGGATTTCGAAATGCTGAGCTTGAAAGGCGGCTATTTAGCTAATGTTTGTTAGCTAATTTTTATTGTCAATACACTTTTTGATATTTGGATGCCTTTTTAAAAACTATTCCAGTTATCCACAAGTCTGGATTCATTTCTGTACAATACGAAACATCGCATCAGAAGACTGCTGACACACGAAAGAAGGCATTTTACTAATTATCATTGTGTGCTAATGCAGTGCTGATGTTACAAATACATCTGCAATTATACTGCATTACGCAGCAATGATAATGTGACTGACAAAAAATGTTTGCAGACTTGATGTCCACTGTGATGGACAACACAGCTCAAGCACATTTCAAAAAAACCCTGATGGATCATTTTATCACACAGAAATGAATGGAAACCAATGCATGCTAAAACAAAGCAGCATGGGTTGCAAATTGTTTGCTCACAGGAATTGATGCCCTCTCATCCTTCTATGCTTCCAGACTGCTATTGCAACATAAGGCGAAGAAGCGTTAATGCGCTGACAGACTGAGAGGAACGGCAGGAGAAACCATGGGCTCTGATTAGGCTGGCTGTGTGTTGGAGGTTCACAGTGTGGAAATAATGTCGTGCAGCAACAGAGAGCTGGTGGAGTTTTTTATAAGCTACAAACTTTCTCAGAGGAACTACCCAGCCTCTCTGCTGAGGCCAGTGGATGCTGGTGGAAGGAGTGAGGGAGGCAATGCCAACTCATCTTGCACCAACTGCTTGCTGGCCAACAGCAGGAATGGTGGTGGTCAGCCTGGGACGTCCTCATCCCAGCGTGCTGACATAGAGGCTGTAAAGGAAGCTCTTCGGGACTCAGCAAATGAGTTTGAACTGCTCTTCACGCAAGCGTTTAGTGACCTTTCCTCGCAGCTTGACATCACTCCTGACACAGCCTACCACAGTTTTAAGAGCGTGATGGACGAAGTGTTCAAAGATGGAGTCAACTGGGGACGCGTAGTGGGTCTGTTTGCCTTTGGCGGTGTACTGTGTGTGGAATGCGTTGAGAAGGATATGAGCGAGCTGGTTTCCCGCATCGCAGACTGGATGACCATGTACCTGGATGAGCACATCAGTCCGTGGATCCAGAGCCAAGGAGGATGGGTGAGTCGACAGGGGACAAAGTCTACATGCAGCTTTAATTAAAGTGCTGTGACTGTGTAGCTCTGATACAGATCGGTATCTGCTACAATACTGACCCTGTTTAGCAGATCAGGTATTGGCCATTGCATGATCAATAGCACTGCTATCGGATTGGTTCTCTGTATTGGTAAATACCCTGAGTTCAGGTATTGGAATTATCTGGAGTGAAAAAAATGCATCCCTAACTGTCACACAAGAAAAACCCCACTGAAAATCTACCCCTTTGAGTATCAAATTCACACTGTCCTGAGGTTTGAACAGTGGCTCTGAAAGGTTTGTGTCTTGATTTTCATGTAGGACAGCAGCTGTGGTCACTTTAGAATCCCAGTAGTCACAAATTATTCCAACTCACTCTGAGTTGGAATAATTTGTGAAAACGTCCCTGTTCAGCAGAACAGCACACTTTTTTGCCACTGATCTATATAATAATCATGCTTGGTTAATTTGTTTCCTACATCTTCTAAAAGGTATTTAAGTTTTTAAAATCATCCAGTAGTCATAGAATTTCAAAAAATAAGATTGGCATTTGTTGTTAACTTTCTTGTTTAGCTTCAGAGCAAATAATTAAAAAAACCCCAGATATCTGGAAGATTTTATTTTTATGAGTGTGAATAATATATGGATTTTCCTTGTTTGTATAGCAGTCACAATACCTTAGATTACAAACACAAAATCTATATTAGGAATAAGTAAAGATATATTTAAAAGTTAGTACTGAAAACAATATTATCAATAAGACAAGATTTATCTGATGTACTGCAGTGTATATAGGTAGTTTTGTAGGTAACTTTTTAAGGATACATTACATTTATTTTTTTGCAAAAGTGACAATATCTTTGGCCGCAACGTTAGAGTTGCTAGTTGTTGTCTAATGACAAAACGTCTCTCCCTCTTTTTTTGTCTCCAGGACTGCTTTGCTGAGGTTTTTGGGCGAGACGCCGCCGCAGAAGCGAGGAGATCTCGGGAGACTCTGAGTAGGTGGCTGCTAATTGGAGTGGTGCTGCTAATGGGAGTAGTGGTCGGCGTGCTCATCACGAAGAAACAGTGAAGGTGCAGCATCTCATTCACCATAGCACACCATGTGTATAGCCACGCCAACAAAAATAAAACTAAATAGTTAATGTTTACAAAAAGCCCAGTCTGCTTGTGCACTGACAGAATGTGGATTGGCTAAAGCATTGTGTGGGAGTATCCATAAGATGTAGCTTGGTGAGCTGTTACACCTCTCGCTTTGTCGTGTGTCTTTTAATTTTTTTTAACACAAAGCAGAGATTTTCTGTCGTTAAAAGGTGTCACTCTCCAGACTGGAATGCTTTAAATGAACCTGATAACTAAGAGACAGTGGAACTGATTAAGCTGGTGTGATGAGACTGCTAATTTTCATTACCCAAGGACCAATTTTTTTGACAAGCTGACAGAAAATATAAGTTATATTTTCTTTTCACTGTGTAATGCTCAGCTCATTTTGTTTGCTGTCCTGGAGTTTTAGGCATGCTTCAAAAAATAAATATATATTTATGTTTTTCTTGTGTCTTTATTTTGTTGTTTTGTTGCTATCAAGCAGGCAACAAATGAATTACATGAAGAAAAGGTACCAGCCTGATTCAACACCTGTCAATCACTGCTCACGTCTCACATTTATTCAGTGATTCAAATTCACAGAATAAAGTGAAACAAAGTGGCAATTCAGTTTATCAGGTACTGTACAGAGGAAAGATATTTACATGTAATAAGTGCAACATTTTAATGTTGCAAAGTCATGCATTGTTAAGATTGTCTAATAAACCCATTCTTTATCTCATGGATCAAATTGATGAAAAAAGTGACAGCTGCACACTGACTCCAAACCACACATTTATTTAAATAGAGGATTCCATCCCAGATGGATCTCTTGACGGGTCAAAATGTTGAAAAATGGTTACCAAGCCTATATACAGTATACATATACCAATAAGCTGTTTTATTTGTCAAATAAATCAAGTATATCAAACGACCCCAGATGGTTGCAGGTTACATGGAGACATTAAAATCTTGTACGTGATTCATTAAGTGATTAATAAATGTGTTAAAAATGTCTTTAACCACATTAGCTCCACTTATATACATCATATTATTTATATTGAAATATACCAACAAACATGTATGTCATCATCGAGACAATAGAAGAAGCTATACCAAAAATAATTTACAAAATCTCATTTTACAGGTGTTTTATTTCATATTCTTGATTTAACCCTCTTTCTGTCCTCAGCTGTTAAGCCGTTCTTATATCATATACACTTACCATAATATAATAATGATATAATGTGCATTAACAATTTACATGACGATGTAGGCTACTACACACAAAACACATAGTGTTATCTCTAAACTGCAGTGTGCAGAGTTTTACATCCTGTGTCAGTTGGGGAAGAACTGGAGCTGCAATGTTGTGTTTTTACCTGTTGGGGGTGCTCATTTACCATATGTTTCAAAAGCAGTTTCCTATACATAATGCTGTGGTAGTTGCGTTCACTAATCTTTTATTTCTCTCTGTAGATGTAACAGTGGAGTGTTGACATGTGTTCTGTTAGTCACAAATGCATCTGTTTCCTCCTTCAGGAAGGCTGTTGTTTGAAATTACATGCAAGCAAAACATGAATTTGCCTATAGTCTCCCAGACTGTCAAAGGTGAAACAACACATTATCAAATCACTTGCTTCCAGAATGTAAAAGTTTCTGCCACAAACAAGGACATTGTAAAACTCTGCAGGATAAAACAGGCTGAATGGGAACACAGAAAGAGATAGAGAGAGAAGGCCACTAACGGATGGCCTTGTGAGTGAACTGGAGCAGGCCTGTGGTTGCTAATCTGTCCCCGGCATTTGTTACCATTTCCCCAGAGCAGAGCTGGCGGCTGCAGCAGATAAACAGCAGATAGAGACAGTTAAGGAAAAGAATATAAATTATGGATGTGCTTGCCAAATAATCTCATCTCTTTTTTTTCATTTCAAGTCTTTTTTGACACTTAATTATTTGTCTCACGATTGTTTTACTAATTCTCATCATTCTTGAAGAGGGAAACAATGTAGATTTACAAGGTTTCTCTGCTTTAGTGTGATTAAAGGTAACTTTGGGTAAATGTGGGAAGTAGATGGCCATCAATACATTAAATTCTCACCATAAAGGCCTTGGGGGAATCGCAGGAGTTTATCATAACAATAGCTGGCTGTGAATGAAATGAAGCAGTTGTTGTTCTACTCAGGTGTTTGATGAGTAATTTGGGGGAAATGTGTAGAGTCACAATTTTTAAGTTGATTTATCACCCAAGAGGGTTTTTCACCCAAGGGGACTGAATGTGTGTGAGTGTAAATTACTCATGTTGTGAGGACATACGTCTATTTACATAGTCAAGATGTAGGGACTTCCTTTTGGGGGCTAAATGTAGGTCCCCACAACTTAATCATTGCATTTTAGGGTGAAGACTGGGTTTACAGTGTCATGAGTGGGTGGCGTGACCAGATGTTCACAGGGCCACACTCACTAAGCTGAAACCAAATGCACAAATGAAAGTCTTATTTCTCCCTTAAGTCTGCAGTGAAGCGTGTACAAATCGGCTATGAAAACACACACCACTGGTGTGTGTGATCATTTATAGATTTGGCTCAAGCGAAGCGTTCTGTGTGTGCCCACAGATTATGAAACCTGACTGGGTTCATTTGACCCAAACATCTGACATATTGATGTTGAAACCTTCAGGCGACACCAATGATATATTGGTATACTTATATCACGTTTAAATGCCTAAAGTGTTATGGGTGCCCCTCACTGACTAACTGACAGGGAGTGTGAGAGTGGCGTTGCCAGCAGCAGGTGGATGGTTTGGGGTCTGTGGCCTCAGAGATAACCTATCAGTCACCCCCCACTCCTGAGTGAGCAACCCCAGCCCTGCTACTCAGCATAAAAAACACTCTGCACATACACCACTGGACTACTTCATGGCATTTTAAATAAAATGCAATTAATGAGGAAACAAACTCACTCATTTAAAGATTTTCCGTTGTCTTTTGCAGCCAAAGTCTGTCAAAGATTTCTCCCTGGATACACCAGTCTTCTAATCAGTTATAAAGACGTGGTCACAAGTCTGATCGATATGAAACAGTTATCTCTGGTTCATTGAGTAGGATTATCTGGATACAAACAATTAGTAGTTTGAAAATTAAAGGTCTGCTCTGCACAACTAAAGGATTGCTGACATTTACAGGGAAATTCTGCTTTGATTATTGTACTCATTAACTAATTAAATTTACTCAAGTGCTGTAATCGAGTAGCCTACTTTCAGATTCAGCTATTTCACAATATAAAGATTTTACTTTTTACTCCACAATATTTCTTTTTCCAGCTATAGTTATTGGTCACTTTTGAGATTAAGATGTTTTGAAACAAAGCATATTGACAGCTTATGAAAAGTGATGCATTGTTGCAGCTTAAACTACCGAACAGAATGTCACGATCGAGCTCCAATTTCACCAGCAAGCAACATTATAATGCTTCCTACATTATATATGCATCAGTCATAATTAACCTTTAATGTATTGTATAACTCTAACAGGGGCCGTTCTGCTACACATTAAAAAGTTATATTACATGTTTGACACTTTAAGTACATTTAGCTGGTTATACATTTGTATGTTCACATATGTAAGAAATTGGCTCCATGAAAATACTCCTATACTGTATTTATGTAGTCAGCATTCTCAGGTCTCTATCTTCAGCCTTCTGGAAACAAATAAAATGCCTTTAAAAAGAGCTGTGAAGTCATGTTACATATTATCATTACGGAGCAATTTCTCTGTCATCTGACCTTTGCATTCAAGCATGAGAGTGGAAATTTTATGCATGAAAAAAATCCCCCTTCATGAGCATATAATCAGTGATGAGTAACAGCAAATACAAACTTGACCTTGTGTGTGTGTGTGAGTGTGTATGTAAACTTAAAGCCCAGTTGCTCATCAACTGGCAGTGCTGGTCTAAATATAAAACCCAGGCGTAAGTGTTTCACTTTAGTTGAGTGTTTGTCACTTCTGCAGAATGGAGAATTTGCATACATGTCCAATTACACTGTCAAAGTGAAGCGCCTGCCTGTACAAAGAGACTATTATACCTGAGCAGGGGAGTACAATAAAACCACACAGGAGGGTTTTCTGAGGTCAGTTCACTGAGCTGAACGGATGATCTGAGAATTCAAATGACATCAATAAACAGAAGCCTTCATAACTCCAACAGAACAGGTCACACATTTTATTATTTTCTTTGTAGTTTTAATATGGTAATATAAATTTTGCAAATACAAAACAGACCTGTGTAACACAAAATCAAGTATAATTTCACATTATGAATAAAAGAAGAGGGATTAAGACTCAGATGTGGCAAACAGATTTGTGTTTCTATATACAGCTGGAACAATTCCCTTATCAGTGTGTTTATATGTGCAGCAACCTCAGTATGGTGCTTCCCCCTAAAATACAGTGAAAAGTAAACTTTATTCACATGAGATCCAACGTGGAATCCAATGACACACATATGTACAAATTCACTCAAATAACTGGAAAGCAAGCGTTCTGATTCCTAAATATACACTGCTGTCATGTGCCTTTTTTGTCATTTTTACACCAGTGTGGGCACCATACCGGTGCTGAGGTGGTGTGTGTAGGATAAGGAAGCGGAGGGATGCAACGCTGACGGTGTTGAGATGAGGTGCGGTGTGTGGCCGTAGGTGAGGAGGGCCCCGGGGCCCAGGGAAAAGGGCCCACCGTTGCCGTCCAGGGAGGACGGCTGAGTCATCTCCGAGTACGACTCAAACATAGCGGCCTTCTTGCTCTTCTTGTTCTTGTTGGACACTTTCCTGTTGCGTGTTTGAATGCCTTCCTTCTTCATGGTGAGGGGCCGGTTGACCTGGGAGAAGAAAGAAATCATCTTCATAGAATTTGTATTTACAAGCAGTTTTGGGGGAAAAACGTGCATCAGTGAAGGGAATATAGTTATGAGTTTTCTCAAGATGAGTGACTCACATTGTGCAGTTTAAAGTAGAGTCCACACGCGTTGCACACAGGCTCTCCATTGGCATTGCGTCTCCAGAGTGTTGTTGTGCTTGTGTGACAGTTGGCACACAGTGTACCTGCCCGCTTGCTCACAATCTGAAACACAGAGAAGAGATCATCAGGGGTTTTTGAACTGCTTTGGCAATATTTTACTATTTATTATACAGAGGTGCGTTGGCGTGTACCATACCAGTCTCTTCTTGGGTCGGATTAGTGGTCTGTTTTGGCCGTTCATCTTGTGGTACAGTCCACAGGCGTTACACAGGTAGTGGCCTGTACCATCCCGACGCCACAGAGGGGTAGCTGTGGCTCCACAGTTAACACACTCTCTGGCCTCTGTTCAAAATCAAAATATAGCTGTTACTGCTTTCTGTAATATGTATAGTAAAAAGGCAACTTACACACTTGAGAGACAAATTCTCCATGAAATAAATCAGGCAACATTTAGAAACAGATTCTGCCTTCAAAAACATATTTTATGTGCCAATCTCTTACTCATTACACAGTACATACGACGATGATCAATATCTCATTATTGAACTAAATTATTTATTTGTCAAAACTATTTCACCACATTTATTTTATTTATGGAGCTTTCAGTTATATCACATGATCTTCCTTAGTAGATTGGATTTGCAGATTATACATGTTAAAATTTCCATTTTTTCCAAGACTTTCTTGTCCACATTGGTTTACAAGTTTATTGTTGACCTAAAAAGTTTTGGGAAATTTGACCATCAACCTTTCTGCAGCAACTGGGCAACTCCATCTGCTGAGGAAGGTCATGTGATATGATCAAACGTTCCAGAGCAGCCACTAAACGGACCTTGTGGTGACATTGCCAATCTTAAATGTTTTTATTTTTTAGATTATTGACTGATTTTTCATATATTGAAATTACAGAAGAGGACACATCTTAGTGTATTCTCACCTGGAGTGGATATCCTCATCTTGTTGTGGAGTTTAGGGGAGTATGAGGGGCTGAGCCATGCTCCAGGGCTGGAGTAGAGGGCAGCAGAGTTGTAGTCTTGTGGACCCGTCATGTACGAACTGTAGGGGCTCAGCATGTGTGGGTGGGAGTGGGACGACGGAGTGTACACACTACCAGCGGCAGGAGTCAGATTCAGAAAACTGCTGCCGGTCCCCGTTCCCCCCAACGGGCTCAGGCGCTCGGCCTTTAGGGCTTCCTGAAGCTGGGGGCTCTCCCTGCCCTCTCTGCACGGAGACGAGTATCCGTCTCTGGATGTGGTGAAGGAGGAGGTGAGGCCGGGGGTGTAGAGGGACGTTGGCGTGTGCGAGTGCAGCGGCGTCTTGCTGAGGGGGCTGCTGCTCCAAGTGGAGCCTGGAGGGTTGTAGGCTGAGCTCAGGGAATGGCTGCCCGGCCCGTCCAACAGCTGGAGGTTGCTGAGGAGGCTCGGAGAGGTGAACACCTGACGGACTGTGAAAAGTGGGACAGAATAGACAAAGTCAGATCGTGATTTGGACGGTGGATGAAAAGATGGATTACAGGGTTGACAGTGGGTGGGAGCACTGACCCGAGCTGTGTCTGTAGGAGGATGGTGCTCGGCTGTGGCTTGGGCTAGAGAAGAAGGAGGGCAGGCCGGTGTAGTCTGTGTCCTGGCTGGAGAAGAAGGCCTCGCCATCTTCTCCTGGAGGCAGCAGGCCAGGCTCAGAGGAGAAACCGGCCAGCGGATCTGAGCTGAGCAGGGCTGGAGACACCCAGTGGGACTGTTCTGATGAATCCTCCATGCTGACACAAAAACCCTCAACCTATAGCACCACAACAGCAGCGATGTGAGAAATCTACAGTGCTTTTGAGATATGTGTCAAACGCATCCACTCAAGATCATTTTTTTGAAAGTGAAAGCTAAAATCAGATTGAGTCCTCCTGCAACCTCGTGGAAATGCATGCCACAATCAACTGTGTCTGATTTACTGTAACACTGTATTGAAGAAGATACATTATCACCACACTTCACTTCATAACAACCAGTGAAAACTTCAAGTTATCAGGAACAAGATCTCTCGACAGCAGGCGTCTTCAAACTTCCTTTTCTAGGATCCTCATTTGACTGTGGCTGAAAGTAAAAACTAAAAATAAAGGGGTCTATAATTGTAGTGATGCAGCCAATGACCAAACGGTTTCTAAGTGGCCTGTCTACAATAGGTGTGCCAGTTAGAAGAATGCAAAAGATATGCCCTCGGGGACGCCCCACACGGTGGACAGACAGCATAACATTCCGACTAAAAAAAAACAACTGAGTTGGTGTGTGCAGGCAGTTTTACTAAGTGAAAGTGTAAGCAGCACCCTCTGTCACACTGCTTAGAGGATAATATACCATTTTCACACCAGCCTTTTAAATGTTTGGTGTTTTTTTGATAGTTTTTCTGTTTTCATTCAAGAATAACTGTGTTACAAGTTTTAGTCTTTGAGATGACAAGTCCATTTGCTGCCGTGTAAAGAAATCATAAATTACTGTTTTAAAAAAACTGAAAGTGAAAACTGAAAAAGTAATGAAAGCACAGAATGTTAAATCAGTACTGTGAGAATTGCAATAACAGACAAGGCCGCCCTCGCCACCTATCTTTAGAGGAAAGAGATGAGGAAAGAGAAGAGGCTGATAGTGTCTGATAAAGTCTGAGAAAATCTGATAGACGGCATTATTATAATGCTAAATATATCCAGCTACAACACGACCCTGAGCTCATCTGATTAATAGAAATCTGTTAGACTAGAAATGTGACAAAACACAGCAGAGTGAGACAGCAGGTTGTGGAGAGCCGATGAAATTAGACTGTACAGAAAATTTAAAACAGGCGGCAATAATCATATTTAGATACATTTAATCGTTTTAAACTGCTTTTCAGACACAAGCTTCACTCTTAATTGACTTTAGGTTTAATTAAAGACGTAATTGAAAGGTTAATGAGTGGGCATTTAGTACAGTAATTTATATTAATACATACATATAACATTAAAGGGATGAGTTATTTCCTTGGCTATAACCCTAAGTCACCTAAAAGCATGATAATCATGATGATGACTCATCAAAAATTAATTTTATTACTCAGACATATAGACCCATGGTAATATATCAAAGGAAATAATATTACAAATCTAAATAAAAAACATATATTAGAGAAACTGTTCATCTTATTGAGAAGGAAGCAGAATCTCTGTGACCTTAAAGTAAAGTCCTCACCACTCATATCTCTCCAAGTCACAGTCAATCAAGCAACAAATGGCCTGAAGCGATATTAAACCTCACCAAGTTCCAAATGTATTAAATCTGCTTTCATATGCCAGAGAGTCTCAGTTAAATCAATGGGATTTTACACTGGTGTCTCCTGAAGAATAGGCCAACAGGAGACAAAGAGCCGTGGGGTCACCTACCTGAGTGGTTGTCACAGATGAGCGAGGTGAGCAGTAGGGCACGGGGTTAAAGTTATGCAGCCAGGTGGAAGGTTGCACAGCTCGTCTGTCTGACTCAGTATAAGCTGATGGCTGGAAGAACTACTTCTCCAACCACTAGCGAACTTTAGGGCTAAGAGACAGTCCGTGGGAGGGGTTGGGGACAACTTTTTGAAAGACACACCTCTTTGGTCCAGAGAGAGAAAAAACATGTGTGAGGGCGCAGCTAACATATTTAAAACACTAAATGTAAAATGATGTCCAAATGTGTATTTTATCTGCAAGTGGTGCAACTGTTGTTTGTCTTATCAAAGGCTTTTGGCATCTGAAGTAAGTGAGAAAGGTGAAGGTGTCAGCTTTAAATCTTGGCTCCCCTGCTCTTCCTTTATGGCTGTGTGAGCTGGTAGTGTGGCGTTGATAACATGTTTGTATCTCTGAGGATTTCCACAAAGAAAGCACCACATAATAAAAGAACACTATTGTCAAATAATAAGGTATAGCTGATAGATAGACAGAAGTTTATCACACGCACACGCACACACATGAATGTAATGTCATACAGCTGTTCCAGGCAGGACAGTGAGCATGCAGGATGGGTGCTTTTTGTCTGTTGATGAAATGTGCATACAGCCCCTGATAAGGCCGAGTTCGCATGGAAAAGAGTCCACAGACATTTGAACAAAGCAAATATAAAATGCAAAGACTGAATTTCTTTGTGGTCCAGCAAAGCTTAGAGTGGAACACAGTAATGCAAATCGGGAGAGGAGCTGCAATCATGGGGGCAGAGATATGGTCTGGACACGGCCTGGCTGCGCACAAGCCCGACACTGTCCCAGTCATTTGATAGTCAAAGCAGCTCCCCAACTTTCCTCTCTCTTTGTTCATTTACAGTTTTCAGGGAAATCAGGTGAGAAAAACAGTTAGGAAGAATTGAGGCCTTTTTTTTATTCGGAACACTGGGCCTTTTTCTACCACTTAAGAAACCGCAGCAGTTTAATTAAAACTACATCCTCATTGGGTAGCGAGGTGCCGATAAACTGCATCCATCAGTTAGACCAGATGCAAATCCATATATAGGTTAATGAGTCACATATTTCCATTAATGTTTCACTCTTTCTACAGTTTTTTTTAAAATTTCTTTATTGTATGTATTGTTGTCAATTACAACATATCACAATAAGACACAAAAAAGCAAAGATTTAGGCATCATAATGAAACAGGGTTAACATATCAGGTATGACTCCACTCTCAGTGGGAAGATACGTTCATCATGGAAACAGGAAATTGGGTAAATGTAAAATAACGTGGATAAAAATTAAAGGGAAAAAACAACAATGTAAAAAAAAAAATAACAGAAAAGGTAGGCAATAAAATGTAATCTCTTTATAAAATTGTGGCACACTAGCTATATGACTGCATTTGGATTGCCTCAAAATATTGCCTAAATTAAACCCTGAAGGGTTCAAAGTTGGCTTTACACACATGAAGTTTCATAAGCAAAATGAGTAAGTTGAACTTTCTGGTTATTATTTTCATTTTATAGCATTACATCCTTGGCATCCAACTTAATTGAATGATTGGTTTCAGTGTCAAAATAGTCCTATTTCTCCGCCAGAATCCAGATGTGTGCTGACATTCAGAAAATGGATGTTTAGTGGGTCACATTTGTTATTGATTTGTATTGAATCTTGAGACGAATACGTTGGTGGGTAAATATTATGCACAGTTTGGTAATGCACTTGTTTCAGTTTGTAGGGGATAACACATTGACATGGGAGAAGCCATGTTGTTTCTTAATGAATATTTACAAATCCCACTCTCTCTACAGTTGCTTGGCACAAAATCCTCCTCCTGCGCCAACAGAAGCAAACTGCCTAGTACATTAAAGGCCAGCAAGGTCACAGATTAAAAAAAAAAATCCACAGAATTTTCCCAGATGGGTATCAGGAAACACAGACAAACCAAACAAGGCTGCACAAAGCCTCACTTCTTGTGTATGAAAGCTTCATCCAGGATTCATCGCCTTAGTATTTTTAACATTGTGGCTCTTATGGCCCTTAGCACATCTCATACACTGGGCAACACAATGTGCTTTACATAAAGTAACAATGCAATCATACAAGTTCAAGTGGAAATAATAAATATACCTAACATAATACTATTTACTTTTAGGATGCAGATTGCCTCTCGCCCGGTGCATGCTGGGTACGCTCCAGCTTGTCATGATGCTGAACAGGATAAGTGGAAATAATATGAAAAGATGTTTGATGAAGGTCACTTATTGTGTCATCTACTTGAGTGTATCCCTTACCCCCATTGCCTCTACACAGAGTTTACTTTTAGTGACACTGATATCAAAATTGAATGGGAATGAGCCACACTGCTCGTAGAGTGCATCAGTGTGTGTGAATGAGAGTGATATTATGAGTGTAAAAGTGAAATGAGGTCTCTGTGGCAGTGTGGCCAGCTGGGCAGGGATGTGGCTGCTGCCGCTGTGCGAGCGGGCTGCTCTGCTCTGATAAGAGGTTATCTAGATGAAAGGAGGAGGCCAGGAATTACAGGCCCGCCGGTCGCTGTCATACAAAGCACAGACAGACACACAGACCAACAGGACATTGCAGCATGTCTGTGGTCGTGCCATGTAACCCATAGCCTGCATGGGCACATGCATTAGGCAGACACACACACACACACACACACACACACACACACACACACACACACAACATGCCTGCTCCGTTGACAGTATCTCGACAAAAGCAGTTGGAGCTGACGCTGGATTGTCTAGTTGGACAGTTGGGAGGTTGTGTGGGCCCGTTGTAGCTGTCTGACGGATGGTGTTGCATGTCACCAGTGGACTTTGGGGACAGCTTTCTAATTCCCAAGAAACAGGCTTCTGTGTAGGCGGTGGTCTTATCTCTGCCACGCAGGGCTGCAGCAACATACCCAGGAGAGCTCTCTCACACACACACACACACACACACACACACACACACACACACACACACACACACACACACACACACACACACAC
>JAPMOB010222917.1:0-20118 GCA_029875015.1 Lepomis gibbosus | reverse complement strand
AAGGGGAGGTTGGATATAGGGCGGTAGTTATTAAGGGAAGAGGGATCCAGACCAGGTTTTTTAAGGACTGGGGTGACAGCGGCAGTTCCAAGGGACAGAGAGGAGTTGAAGAGGAGGAGTTGAAGAGGTTAGTAAGGTAGGGGGAAAGGACAGGTAGGCATGACTTCAAGAGAGGAGTAGGGAAGGATTCAAGTGAGCAGGTAGTGGGTTTGGAAGAGCTGATGAGTTTAGAGATTTCTGGTGTGGTGACCAGGTCAAACTGGGAGAGGAGGCAGTGTGGAGGAGGAGGAGGAGGAGGGAGGTCAGGCCGGATAGGGAGAAGAAGGTCTGTGGTAGGTGCTGGAGTAGATACTGGGAGATCAGATGCAGGGGATAGAGACTGATAAATGGTGTTAATTTTGTCTGCGAAAAAGTGAAGGGATGAGTTGCAGAGATCTGGAGAGGAGGTAGGGTGGGTGTTGGTCCGAGGCTTGATGAGGTTGTTCATTGTGGAGAGGACGGTTCTGGGGTTATGACAGGGGTTGGTGAAGATGGAGGAGAGGTAGGCAGATTTGGCAGAAATGAGAGCTTCTTTGTAGGCAGTGAGATGGAGTTTATAGGCTTCATGGTGGACTGTCAGAGATGATTTTTTTTGTCAGACGTTCAATTTGGCGTCCTGTTTGTTTAATTTTCTGGAGTGCAGGTGTGTAACAGGGTGACGAGGTGTTAAAGGTGACGGTTTTTGTTTTGAGGGGGGCCAGAGAGTTAAGGGAGGAAGACAAGGCGGAGTTGAGGTAGTTTGTGAGATCATCAGGTGAGGTGAGGGTTGAGTCCAGGTGGAGAGTGGTGGAGAGCAGGTCAGAGAGATGGTGGGGATCAATGGATTTAAGGTTGCGGAAGGTGATTTCTCGAAGGAGGCGTAGGCGTGCGGTTGGAGAAGGAATGGTGAACCGTATCAGTTTGTGATCAGAGAGGGGAATAAGGCATAGATGGAGGTCCAGCACAGGTAGGTTGATGGAGCAGACCAGGTCGAGGATGTGTCCTTTGTCATTGGTGGGGAATGTGACATGTTGGATGAGAGTGAAGTTGTCCAGTAAAGTGGTGAGTTCTGATGACAGCTTGCAGGTGGGGGAGTCTATATGGATGTTGAAGTCACAGAGTAGCAGCAGACGTGAAGAGAGAGATGAGGCTAGTGTGAGGAGTTCTGTAAAGTCAGAGAGGAAGGAAGGGTTTGGTTTAGGTGGCCGGTATTTCAGGGGAACTGTCATGGAGGAAAGAGCTTTGAAGGCGAGATATTCAAATGAAGATACAGAGGGAAGAGTGAGTTCGGTGATCCGGAAGTTCTGACTGTAAACGACAGCGAGGCCGCCACCATGTCGGGAGGGGCGGGGTTTGCAAATGTAATTTTATCCAGTGGGGGATGCTTGGTTGAGGAAGTAGAAGTCATTGGGTTGTTGCCAGGTTTTGGTGAGCAGAAGGAAATCCAGCGAATTGATAGGGTGTTGAGGAGGGCAAAGTTGGGATGTTGAGAGGGTGGTGAGATGGGGATGAGCTGGAAGGATCTGAGGTTGTCTCAATTAACAGTGCGTGTGGGGGGGTGATGCAGTTGAGGAGAGACAGCGAGGGAATTTGCAGATGATTGGAGAACAGGTATATGTGAAGTGTGAATAACGCTGAAGTTCAGTCCGAGTTTTTTGTGCAGCCTGTCGGTGCACTCAGCTATATGTGATGCAGTGAGAGAAGCGTTCCGATGACGTAGGAGAAGTGCGACAGAGCGTGCAGGGGACCAGATGGATGGAATGGATTGTCCGTGGTGAAGATAAACAAACTTGCGGCGAGAGCTTCTGTGGATGTAACGGGGTCGTTGAAGAAGTCCGAGCTGTTTGATGACTGGGATGCAGGATGGAATGGAGAAGTTGATTAATTCGAACAGTTGCAGAGTTGAGTATTTGAACATGATGCCGAGCAGAGAGACTTGAGAGCTCCGTGGTAGCAGTTAGCAGTGGACGAGGGACACAGAGGTGGATGACTGATGTAAGTGCCAAAATGTTCCACGGCAAGCCAGGAGGACATGAAAGTCTCGGTCACGGCTGCATCTGGTTGGGGTTTGCCTGTGAGACGGGCTAGGAAATCAGGTTAGCCGCTGATGCAGCTAGAGTCAGCCACCATGCGTTGGATGAGCATGAGCAGCCAGCTAGCGGCAAACCGAAGAGGCAGTAGTCCGCGGCTTCAGGAACCAGCTGAAAGGCTGTCCAGAGGTAGGGGTACAGTGAAAACAAACACTGACAAAACAGGAGGAAAGGAAGGAATAGCAGACGGAAAAGCGGCGAATAAACAGTGCCAGCGTCCTCTCACGTCTCAGATTTCTAACTTCTACACTGCCATCATCCAGTCTCTCCTCTGCATGTCCATCATTGTCTGGTTTGGATCTGCCACCAAAAAGGACAGAAGCAGACTACAACGGACAGTCAGGACTGCGGAAAAGATCATCGGTGCCAACCTGCCCTCCATTCAGAATTTATACATTTCAGGAAACGGGCAGGAAACATCACTGCAGATCCATCTCAACCCGGACACAACCTGTTCCAGGTCCTCCCCTCTGGTAGGCGCTACCGAGCACTGTACGCCAAAACCAGGAGCATCAGGAACAGTTTCTTCCCACAAGCCATCACTCTGATGAACAGCTGATTTCTTCCTCACAGTGTCAGGAACAATTCCTGTGCAATAACCCAGTAACTCTGCCTCTAATCAGCCACCTGTTTACTGGCTTAGTAAGTTTACTCACCATTCTCTATGCACTGTGTACATGTGTGCATATATATGTACCTGTATATCACATCCACCTCCGACATGTACATACTCCAACATCCTTTGCACTCTGCTCACTGCACTATGTGTCAATATGTTTATATTGTTTTTGTTCACAGTGTGTATATTTGCATTGTCTCTATTGTCTCTATTGTGATGTTGTATTTTTGTATGATCCAGAGTCAAATTCCTTGTATGTGTACACATACCTGGCAATAAAACTGATTCTGATTCTGAAAAAGAGCTCTTTCAGACTCACAGTTGACTGAGGCAAATTCTTCCAATACAGTTTGAACCAAGTGATTTTCAAGGCCATTCAAATGTTGGACATGCCAGGGAAGCACCAATCCATTTTTTCTTACTGTCACTGCCCACCTGAGAAAAAAACATGGCACCTTATTCTCGTATGAAACTGATTAGTATGGCATGAAAAAAAATCTCTATTCTTCCATCTCAAAAACATTCCCTGTCTTCATCCATCCCTATCCTTCTCAGCTGCTGAAACATCATCACCTCTTAACTGGACTACTGTAATAGCATTCTGTATGTTTTCTCTTTGTTTTTATTGTTTTGATTAAACTTTTATTGTTTTTATTTTATTTATTATGCTGCTTATGATGAATGCTTTAAACTGTCTGTATTTGTATAGTGCCTTTCTAGTCTTTCTGACCACTCAGAGCGCTTTACACATCACATTCACACATCGATGGCAGGTGTACCAACCGCTCACCAGAAACAGAAACTCATTCATACACATTAACACACTAATGTGGCACAGCCATACTGTTCAGTGTCTTGCCCAAGGATGTACAGCAGGCTGGGGGAGCTGGGGATCGAACCACCCTACCCCCTGAGCCACAGCCGCTACTTACTGCTTATTCTGATCCTGAATCAGTAATTAACAGTCAGAGAGCAATGTCTGCCTCCAGCCTGTGCTACTGCTGTCTGTCAAGATCACTGTGTGTGTGTGTGTGTGTGTTTGTGTGTGTGCGCGTGTGTGTGAGAGAGAGAGAAAGAAAGATTACGCTTATGGGATAGCGACAACCTGCTGAGGAAGCCGAACAGAGAAGTGAAGAGGAAGAAAGAGAGATGGAGAAGGAGACTACTGCAGTGCGTCTAAACAGAGGGAGTAACATCATGAATATTGAAAGCTGACTTTACCTCAGTCTCCACCTTTTTTTTCTCTCAAAACCCATTGGTTGCTGTCCACATTATTTTTGGAAAAGTGTGAAAAATGTCTTACAACTCTTTCAACCCTTGAGTCTGCCAAAAATACAATGTACCAGAAATAGCAATATGAGTGAAAGAAAGGAAGGAAATTAAGTTGTAACGTCAAGATTTCAAATGACAGCAGCTGTGTACTCTAATCATCTGCAAACACATAGTAGAGCATTTCGCTTTTACCCAAAATAGATATAACTGTAAATAAGGGCACATCTGCACTGCACTGTGTTTGTATTATGTAAGACTGTGTGTGTGTGTGTGTGTGTGTGTGTGTGTGTGTGTGAGAGAGAGAGAGAGAGAGAGCGAGAGAGAGAGAGGGCACGTGCAATATAACATTGGGAGTGGCGATGCAGAGGGTACAGTAACATGCCATCACCTCATCCATCTGGCCTCTGCTAATTAATGCTGCTGCAGGGGATGTGCGCACACACACACACACACACACACACACCTCTCTGAGAGCATGTGCAGGACAAGAAGCTGAGAGGAGGAAGAGAATAGGACAAAAGATAGAGGAAGACACCATTGGAACCTGGAAAAATGGTGAGAGAAGAAAGGAAGAAGTTGAAGAATAGCTGTATTGTGTTTACTAAAACATACATGTTCAATTACCTAGAACAAAGACAAAGAAGGAAGCCTGTGTTGATCTTATTCTTTCTGTGAGTATGTGTATGTGTATGGTGTAAGGGCATGGATGGTAACCCTTACGTTGAGGATAAAAAACACCAGCTCTGACAATCAGACCTGTTCTTATAGTAGGATGCTCCAGTTGTTTACTGAATGAGGATGCATGCTACCCTAAATTAAAACAGTGTTGCCTCGCAAACCATTTCTTATGATGACAGGATAAGATTTGTTTATTTGATTATGCATACAACGGAATAATGTTAGGTATATCTCAGAGAACAGCAGCAATGAAAAACAAGATAAAAACAAGATAAACACATCTTGTTTAGAAATTGGTTAATAAAGGGTTACTTCACCTGAATTACAAAAGTCTATTCCTCCGTCCCTCCTATTGCTATCCATGCAGATAGCTTCGGTTGTAGATGTGCACGTTCAGCAATATCTTTCTCTGACACTGGTCAGATTTTTGCCTCCACCCCAATACAATGGACGTGTATGGAATTTCGAGTGGTGCTCACTGGACTGATAAAATAAACAAAAACAACATTCAGCAGCAACATCCATTAAAAGATGACAGAGACAATGTTTCTGAGTAAAGATGTTGCTATTGAAAGGCACCTCCATTGTGTTGGGGTGGAGGCAGAAATCTGACAGACAGATACTTCCAAACCTGGGCAAATAAAACCAAAACAACCTGTATGGAGAGAGGTCTCCCTTGAGGTAGGGGAAAATCTGTGTTTTTTTTTTACTAATGTGGGTGAACCTGCCCTTTATATACATTATGCCTAAATGAAACTCGCCCTTCTTGGAGACCCTGATTGGAGTTCCGTATGGGGCTCCATTAGGGGACTTCATAGTTCTGCAGGGAGACTTCAACGCGTATATGGGCAATGATGGAGATACCTGGAAAGGCGTGATCGGGAGGAGCGCCCCCCCTGATCTGAACCCGAGTGGGTGTTTGTTGTTAGACTTCTGTGCTAGTCATGAATTGTCTATAATGAACACCATGTTCGAGCATAAGGATACTCATAAGTGTACGTGGTACCAGAGCACCCTGGGCCGAAGATCGATTTTGTAATCGTCTCATCTGATTTGAGGCCGCATGTTTCGGAGACTCGGGTGAAGAGAGGGGCGGAGCTGTCAACTGATCACCATCTGGTGATGAGTTGGGTCAGGGGGAGGGGGAAGACTCTGGACAGACCTGGTAATCCCAAACGGGTACTGTAGGTGAACTGGGAACGTCTGGAGGAGGCCCCTGTCCCTGAGATCGGTTGCAAGGTACTGACAGGCCCGAAGGGCTCCAGCCTCTGCTGTGGCAGATGCAAAGCAGCGGGTGTGGGAGAAGTTCGGAGAAGACATGGAGACATGCCCTCTTAGGAGGAGGAAGCAGGGAACCGTCCAAGCTCTATACAGTAAGGACGGGACCCTGTTGACCTCAACTGGGGAGGTAATTGGACGGTGGAAGGAACACTTTGAGGAACTCCTAAATCCGACTGACACGCCCTCTCGAGTAGAGGCAGAGCTGGAGCCTGATGGGGGGTTTTCGTCAATTTCCCTGGAGGAAGTCACTGAGGTAGTCAAACAATGCCGCAGCGGCAAAGCCCAGGAATCGATGAGGGTACTACTCCAGGGTGCTGGCTGAACCTCAGATCAGATCCTGGAGTGGGCTTGGGAGTATGCCCATCCAGTCTACATGTGTTTTGTAGATCTGGAGAAAGCATAAGACCGGGTCCCCCGGGAGATACTGTGGGAGATGTCGTGGGAGTATAGGGTGAGGTGGGCCCTTCTCAGGGCTATCCAATCCCTGTACATTCAAAGCGAGAAGTGTGTCAGAGTACTCGACAGTAAATTGGACTCTTTCCAGGTGAGGGTTGGCCTTTGCCAGGGCTGCGCTTTGTCATCAATCCTGTTTGTGATATTCATGGACAGGATATCAAGGCGTAGTTGTGGTGAGGAGGGGCTGCGATTTGGTGGGCTTGAGAACTCGTCACTGCTTTTTGAGGATGATGTGGTCCTGATGGCATAATCGGTCCCTGACCTTCAGCTTTCAATGGATCGGTTAGCAGCAGAGTGCGAAGTGGTTGGGATGAGGATTGGCACCTCTAAATCTGTGGCTATGGTTCTCAGCAGGAAATTGATTGAGTGCCAACTCCAGGTAGGGAATAAATCCTTACCCCAAGTACCTTGGGGTCTTGTTCATGAGTGAGGGGAGATTGGAGCAGGTTCTACCCTCACCTATGGTCATGAAGGTTGGGTCATGACCAAAAGAACGAGATCATGGGTACAAGCGAAATGGGTTTCCTCAGGCGGGTGGCTGGGTTAGAGATAGGGTGAGAAGCTGGGAGGAGGCCTCGAGGAAGACCCAGGACTAGGTGGAGAGATTATATCTCCACACTGGCCTGGGAACGCCTTGGGATCCCCCAGTCAGAGCTGGTTAATGTGGCTCGGGAAAGAATCTCCCCTGGTCCCCCGTTGGAGCTGCTGCCCCCGCGACCTGACCCCGGATAAGCGGAAGATGGATGGAGTTGTTGGTTACTTGTAGAAATGGTCTTTATCACTGAACAGAGAGGGTAGAGTGCTTTGAACCTATTAGAATTACCTACCTTAAACAAGCCATCATTATTTGTCACTGTGTAGTAAAACTGTGAGCTACATTGGGCACCACACCATCTTCCTCTAATAACGACTCTTAGACTCTTACTCTGCAGTTTCACTTTATATAGTTGTTGTGCAGTACCACAACGTGCATGCTTTGTGTGTTAGAGCAACATACCATGTTGAAATGTACATGTGAGAGAGTGCAATTTGGCCAATAAAAGTGTGAGTGCGCTGCTGTGGGAATGCTGTGGATCATTTGCAGTGATGGAAATCCCTCAACATTTATGCATACAGTATATCATAGTCATTTGTAATATCAGACAGTGAAAATCATCCCTGTTGGCCCTTTGATTCTCTGTAAGCTTAATGAACACTTGCAGTACAATATTATGGTGTCTGTATGCCATGATAAGGGCTGCTGAATGCTGAATGAGACAAGCAAGAGGCAGAGAGGATCAGTAGAAGGCAGGATGGTGGGGAAAAAGAAAAAGATGAGGTGAACCCCTGAAACCCCTGAAACCCCTGAAACCCCTGACTGACTGGTAAGTAAAATCAGCTATTTAACCTCTGGGATCATTAGCTGCAATGGTTGATACAGTTGGTTCGTTAGTGCTCCTGGCTGTTGTAACGACAGTCGTCATGATTGTTACAGCCACCCATGGCCAAGTTTTAACGACCATCGTTGGCATCTTCACCTGAGGCCAAGAGGAAATGCTTGTTTAGCGCGTCATGGTGTGAGGCGGCCACGCTGCAGATTCTGGAGCTCTGCTGGTGTGGCTGTAGTTTCAGATGCTGCACAGAGGTGTTAATCATCACTTCCTTTTTCCTCTTTGTGGCGCTACATAGCACTTGTTGCTACGACTTTAACTGAATATTGACATGTAGATGTGTTCGGGGCGTGACTGTTATCAAACATGTAAAGTTTGGTGCAGATGTGAGCATGTAGACTGAATTTACAAAAAATTATTTTTTCATGACGAATCATCGATTTTGGATGCCACGCCACGGACATGCCATTCCACAAAAACTGTTTTTACAATGTTTAATTGCCAGTGGCTTTAACGTAGACAGGGAAAATCTGAAGTCGGTCAGACTAATCTTCTAGCAGGAGTTTATTAAAGTACGAAGTGTGTAAAAATTCAAAAAATTACCATAAAATGGTCAAAATGCTAGTCTTCTTGTGGGATTTAGGCAATGTCACCAAGAGGCTTTTTTGTATGTCTGGACATGATATGTGTGCCACAGAAATTTTGTACATGTAGGTAAAACATGCTGTGGGGGCTTGCTTCGTTGAAGGACATTTTCTGTTGCCAGCAGGTGCCGCTATGACTGTGGGTGAATGTTAGCATGTACACATGTTCAGTTTTGAAGTTTATATGGCCAACGTGTTAGGAGTTGTGGAGTCTGGATCTGTGGTTGCGAGTCAATGCTGCCCCCATGTTCCTGCTCGACACCCTCTGCTACAATTATTATTACTAGTCCTACTGTTATTATTGTTATTATAATCATTAATATTACGATTATTATCAATATAAATATCTGTACCATTATTCATTCAGTCTATAGCAATATCACCTTTACTGTCTGTACCTCTGTGCATATATTGTGCAGGCTGCCTCCCTCTCCTCTCCCTCCCCTTTCATCCCTCTCTCTTTCTCTCTGTTCCTCTCTTGCCCTCTCTCACTCTCTCCCCGTCTCTCTCTCTCACCCCCAATCGGTCGAGGCAGGTGGCCGCCCACCCTGAGCTCTGGTTCTGCTCAAGATTTCTGCCTCTTAAAGGAAGTTTTTCCTTGCCTGTGTCGCCTAGTGCTTGCTCTTGGTGGGAATTGTTGGGTTTCTGTGAATATCATCACAGAGTGCTCTAACTGTTGTTGTGATTTGGCGCTATATAAATAAAACTGAATTCAAATGTTGCACCGTGACTGTAAGTGAATGTTGGCATATGGATGTGTTCAGGGCAAGACTGGTATCATACATGTCAAATTTGGTACATATGTGAGCATGTACACTGAAGTTATAACAACTTCCTGTTTTATGGTGAATCGTCAGACTTTCTGTTGTGTTAAGGGTTGAGACTTTTTTTTTCTGTGTCTTGATATAATACATGTCCCCAAAAAATTCCGTGCATGTACAGTAGGTTGAACATGGAATGGGGCTAATTTTTTCCAATTTTGCAGGTGGCGATAGCTAGGACCCATACATTTTTTTTGCCACTTCTGACATGTGTGCAAAGTTTGGTGAGTTTTTGGGCATCTTTAGATCTTCAAAAATGGGTTTACTTTGCAGAAATTTATTTTAAAAAATCTTTCAGTTTCAATAGGGACCTCGGATGCTTCATGCTCAGGCCCTAAAAAAGGTATTATTATCATCACGACATATTTCATCCTAGCCATCTGATAAATCACCCCCGCTGTTGTTGTGAAAATGGTACGGTCAAAAAATTTGGTCATTCAGATGTGTAAGTCCCACAAATGATAAGCCAGTTGCATTAAGCAAACACTGACGACTGTCAGGGGCCCAAAAAAGGAAAGCCAAAGCACACAGAGAAAAAGTCATAGGCCAAATTTCTGGCCAAAAATGTGTTAAGAAGCACCATGTAGCCTATCTATGACAGGCGAAGGTGAGGCCCTAACATAGCTTTAGTTAGCTTAACCTTTAATAACACCAGAGCTGCCAACTCTCAGGTATCGACTCTTTTATCGACGATTTTCACACGCTCTCTCAATTTTTCATGCAGTGAAAAACAAATAAATAACTGATAACAACTCTGCAGACTTAATGTGCAGAAACTTTTGAACATGAGCAATATTAAAATTAAATTCATTTATCATTGAGATGAAAAGGTGCCACAGTCATTTTTAAAGAGGTTACTTCCCCATACAAAGACAAAAGAGTAGGGAAGACTAAATCTAAATCTTACATGTGTGCTGACTCAGCACAGATTATATTACACGAGAACATATTTTTATACACATGTCTATTCAAATATTAATTAATCAATTAAACTCTGTGTGTGCAGAATGTAGGGACTACAAACTTGTGTTTCATTATACAACCTTATGTTGTATAATGAAACACAAGTTTGTGGACCTAATCTTGTATGAGACTCAAGAGGAATGGGTTGCCTCAGTGAGTAATTTGTTCATTTTCACGCATGCGTGAATAGTCTTGGTCTCTTACATTCACTCGTTACACAGCAGCTGCATGGTCTCCGTCATCACAGGAAACAGAATTGATTAGTTCACAACTCTCAACTGTGGGTCTCTAGGTTTGAGTCGTTCATTTGTCACGTGACAGCTAGTGTGGAGCAGGAATGAATGACTCGTTCACCGCTCACATGGGTCCTCCTCAGTCTTTCGTTCATTCTGCAGGCTGAGTGACTGCCAGCGCTGCAGAATGAGAGGCAGGTCGGTTGTCAGATAACAGTCACTGGACTGACATTATATAGCTATTTTGTTAATGACGTGACATTTAATAAAGCATAACGTTATTACAGTGCAGTGATGTTATAGTTTTAACACAGCCGTACTATAACTTTAGTCCTGCTAGTGTTCAACATTACAGCTAACAGCTGATGAGAGTTGTTCTGGGTCCGCTCCACTTCAGTGCCTTGGCAGGGTTCTACCTGGAACCAAATTACCTAAGAGGTAGTCTCCTCTCCAAAACAAACAGACTCGGTCATTAAAACATTAAAATACAGCCACGTAGCAACGTTTGCGTTAGTCCTGTAAACAGCAAACAGCTGATCCGGGTCCGCCAGAGAACGCAATGTAACTTTTCCTTTATATTTACCAACAGAGCCATGCTGTTGTTTCACAGCTCGTGACTGGTGAACAACCTGGCAGTGTTTGAGAGCAATGTGCTTATGTTTTTTTCTCTGTCTGCAGAATCCAGATCTGATGGATTAAAATGAGGATCATAACTGTCACAGTCTATTTTTTGAAAGAAAAATTTATTGAACTTTTGTGCTCATACTGAGTAATTGAATATGTATGCGAGCATTGCCTGGACGAGTCTACAACACTGAGTTTGGACTCCATCTGTGCCACTATGAGGCTAAAGGCCAAGAGCTTCTTTGTAATTGTCCGTGTTTGTAGTAGAGGGTGGGTGGGTGGAGGTGGTGCAGGAGTGGGTGTCGATGAGGGGCCCATTTTGAAAATTGTTGTCTCCCTGTCCATAAATTCTAATGTCAGACATGCTGAGGCGTTCCATTTGACAGTCTGTCCAGTGATCATTTTTTAGTTTTGTGTCTCACCTGCCTGCCTGCTTTCCACCTCTGCCCTAGCACATTAGTCTCTTGTTCAATGTGTTTCTGACTCTAACCTTATCTCTGTGTCTGCTTCTGAATCCCAGTGCACTCACCGTGACACTTGTTCATGTGTACAATGTAACTTCTGAGCATTAGACACCTGCTAAATGGAAAGTATTCATGTTTGAACAAACACAGGTTAGAAAACATGTAGAGGTGGCATGAGATAAACACACGTGTGGTTACAAGTCACTGCATGAAAAGTGTGATTTTTGTCAGTTAATGGCACGTTAAATTGCCACAGAAGTTCTAGTTAATTGCTATTGGTAGGAATTTTTTGCCAGCACTGAAAATTGTCAGGAACTGCTGTGTATTCACATGGATTTTGTCTGTCAGATGGTGCTTCTCAAGTCTCTTATTTGTCCTTTCCTTGCTCCTCACTTGAACCAGAAGTTGTTCCACTCCACCATCTTGCAGACTGTCCCAACGCTCTTATTTGTGCTCCAAGGTGCGAGGAGTGATCTCTGAGGAGCTATGAGCGAGGATACACCAGTGCATCCTAGGTTGAAGTCTTTCACTGACCAACACACCCACTAATTGGGTAGCGGTTATATTGATTGGATGCTGCAGCTGATCGGACTGATCTGATACATCAGAACATTACTCAAGTCTTTCAATGTAGTCTTATATTTTATTTGTTTTATGATTCACTGTCCAGTTCAAATCTGAGTTCATTGTAGGTCAATGTAGAAGAATGTCAACACACTACAGTAAACAGAGTCCCACATGGTGAGATGGAGTGACCAAGTCAAAAAAGAAACAGGACTTGTCTAAATAAAAATTTTAAATAAGTTTCAGTTTCAAGTTGTTTTCAACAGGTCCATTAAAAGACAAACATTCATCAAGCCAAATGCCTCCACATAATTGGCATCCTATTGCCTTCCTCTTAGCTGTAGCAATATCCACCATGTCTATATTAGCCCATAAGGTGAAGCTGTTTTTCGTTTAATCCCATACATGGGGCACTAAATTCTTTTCATTGCATTAAAAATATCTCTTTGTTTTAAGTGAAAAATAAAAGTACTCCATGGGAAATTCTGAAGTTTATTTGTTATTAGTGTTTAAAGTTAGCAATAGTTCTCTCCTGGCTCATATTTTCATCATGAGTGATGAGGCTTTGCAGTCCAACTGTCAAGTGCTCTCTGCTAGACGAATTAGGTGGCCGCTTTTTGGAGCGACAGTCCAAGATGTCTGCGCCCATGTCAGCAATATCGGGTAGGGAAGAACAGGACATTACGGCCAGACCTCCTGCAAAAGTCCATAAAAAGGATTTTAAACAATGCTATATGCATCTCACTTCCATAAGGAACGAAGAAACAAAGGATTTTACACGCACTTGCTGGGATACATTCAGAATCAGTGTCAAACAGTGGCTAGGCTTGCAGGGTGAAAATCAAAGAATAGCAGAAACATATAAACATTGTCTTGAAATCGAGTTCGACAATGTTCCCGAAGACACTGGGTTTCACTCTACTTGCTACAGGCGTTTCATTGACAAAAAACACTTGGATGCGGCCAAGAAACGGGCCACACACCGTTCCAGTGCTGTGTGGCCAGTCTGTGTCATCGGGTAGTAGTACCTTAACAATCGACTGTCCGACAAAGACACTTAGGTCCAGGACAAGCTTGCCAGTAGCCAATGCAGGTCCTGTGTGACAAGTACATTATTATGGCAGGCCCCAAGGCTAACCTAGCAGATAGGTATAAGTTACTCACAAGTCCACAACCACGCAACATCATTGTTCCACATCTTACAATAAACCACTACAAAAATCACCATATTTCAACTCAGTTTTACATAAAAATTGGCCAAACAATTTAAACGTTTGCTCAGTAGCTTTCACATCAGGTGTAACGTTAGTATTATAGTTATAACTTTAGCTGTGCTAGCCAACATTTACAACAACTCCGCAACAGTCTGTGAAGTTACATTGCCGTGTTTATTTTAAATATATTTCACAACCAATAAAGCATACTTAAAGGTTTTGATTGTGAATTTCCAGCCCAAACAGAGTCGGAGTTGCATCGTCTTTTAGGACTAAATGTTGAACTTTTGCCAGTGTTCTGACGATCTATGCTGCCTTGCTGAAAAATGCTGCCATAGCGCAAATCAATAGACTCGACTCTACTCGGCCCTGCTCCATTTTCCATTGCAGAGAGTACCCAGAGATAGTACGTAGCTTGTCGTCATAGCGACGCCACACACAACTGTCATGACACAATGTTCAATGCGACACACACACCAGCGATCCCCACAGCTCTTTTTTGAGTTAAAACGTTTCAACATTCCTCAGCATGTAAAGACAGATAAGTGGTATGAAAACCTCCCAGAGAGGAAACTCTGCCGTTGTTGCTGAAGCGGTCTGTGTGACAGCGGGAGCAGAGGGCTCTGTGAGCGGGCGGCTGGCCGGCCTAACACGCTCCTCCCGTGGGTTGGCACAGGGTTCCCCCGCAGCCACTTGCAGAGCTCCTCGACTCCAAAAATATTCAAGCACATTTTTGTTCCGCTATCACTTCATGTAAAACTGTCAAAATCTACACAGCTGATTTCTCACCTCAAAACTTCTCAGAAGTGGATTTAGTGATGAAATTCCATACGAAAACTTCCTGTTGCTGGCCTCTGTCTGGTGCAATGATGATGCAGTGAATAGTGAATATTCTCTCTGACTAATCAGCAGTCTGTCGTGTTTTTACGTTACATTTTAGTATCCCTCAGCTCGCTTGTAACCTTGACGGAGGTGAGGTGATACAAAAAAAAGTACCTGGTAGCAGGTACAGGTACAACATTTCTACAATGGAAACCCAAACAAAGTCGAGTTGAGCCGAAGGGCCTCCGCTCAGACTAGCTTGGTTTGAGGGCGTGGCTGCCACCAGCCGCTTGGCGATCTTTATGAAGCGTTTTCATTGTGACCTCAAAAGTAAAGTAAATGAAGTGCTAGACTACAAACGAGCTGTTTTCAAGAAGTTCAGAACAGTGATTTCTGTGGGAGATGACAACTCCCTTTGGGCTGGACTTTGGGCTTTTTCACTTTGCAAACCTGTTATATGCACAAAAAGATATATAACTCAATAAATGAGAGAGAAAAAGCATAATACCACCTCTTTAACATGACACGTATATCTCAGCTTGATGGTATCCGAGTTCCAGTTGTCAGATGTATTGTTAATGTTTAAATCTAAACAATTCGCACATTTTTACCTCAGAAATAACTTTGTTTCAAATGCACAAAAAAGACTTTTAATTCTAATTAATTTGGTTTGCTATTAAATGATGCAATGTTTTATTAAATGTCTCCTATAGTCAACAGGACAAAACTTACACTTATCAACATTACTGCAAGCACTGCATCAGTGTGTTTGCATGCATTTGGTTTTTAATACAACACAATACATTTAATACAGAACTGAAATATCAAATTTAGAAAACTTGAGAGTTAAGAGAGGGAGGTGGGTTGATAATACATAGTTAGTGGAGCAGGAGGAACCTGGACCATGTAAGGTGGTGGTATATGTGGAGCTGCACGAAACATGGCACATGAAGAGATGAGAGCTAATGGCTTAACAAATCAAACCTTGCTGAAACCAATGCAGGTAAGTTCACTTTAAAGTGAAACAATGTTTTTTTAATAAATACAGTATTGTTTTCCCTATTAAAGGATAAAGATGGTTTTATTCTTTATTTCTTTTATTAAAAGATGTGCAGAACCAAATATATAGATGTCTCTTCTTCCTCTGAACCATAGAACTCCACTGTTGTCCAGAAACTATTAAACCCCTAAGTAAGCTTCACTGCTGCACTGGGTCACGTGGTCACCATGAACACACACACTGTAGTTTATTCTGACTCAGTCCCACATACACAGTCCTGCTGCCCCACTTATTCACTAGCACTGTAGATGCATCCGCCGCTGAAAACAGTCCCATATAAACGCATTGTTTCCTCCTCTTTTTGGGAGCTAAAAAAAACGCACATAATGAATGCAGTTGGCATTCATTATGTGCGTTTTTGCATTGCTTTGACTAGTACCGGTACTATTACATTTTACTCTTTGGCATACCAGCACATACCAGCACACAATAACAAGCTGCCAGTAGTCTTTTCTGCCCTCCACTGGAGGAGACGGAGTAGGAAGAAAATCAGGTGCATAAAATTGCTCATCAGTGTCACTGAATTTGTTCTGTATGAATGATTATGATTATTGACAAGTTAGCACTTAACATATATAACAAATTAGAGGCTAACCACAATGTAGAGCATTTTTCTTACGCAGGGACCTGAATGAGAACAATGAATCTGAATGAGACCTGAATGAGAACAATGAATCACCGTAATGACCATAATGAAACTTCTGTTAGTGTAACTTTGTACTAGTGGTAAGCTAGGCTATATATGATACTATTATCAGAAATTATAATGAATACACTCATATTGGCCCTAATCAAATCTTAAATAGGGCTGTGCAATTAATTGAATTTTAATCACAATTTCAATTTTGGCTAGCAATGATTATAAAAACAAGTTAATCGAAATAAAACAATTATTGAGCCGCATGCTGTTTCGCAATGTCTTGTGCTGTAAATCCAGTGCACCATTTCCTTTACAGCAGTGTCCACCGCCCCTTCCTAAAAGCCCAAACTGGCTCTCAGCCAGGCTGTGATGTTTAACTCATCTTGAGCCAACATGACGGGGATATTAATGCTACAACTTTTATTAGCTTAAGGCCATGGTATTTTACAGATGGAGTTGACCTCTCGTAGATTGTAGCTAAATGCTGAGCTAGACATGTTCAATAACCTCAGGTTACTAACTTATTTTGCATTCAGTGCTTCTTTTGTTGAAAGCCAAAAATAAAAAAAAGATTGAAAGCCAAATTTTATGATGAAGGGCTCAGCAGCCAAGCACACTGTTTGTTGTTCTGTCTTGCACAGACTTGTTACGTAGGCAGGTTATAGGTAACGGAGGGATAGGAAGAAAAGCAAGCTCACCAGACAGTTCCTAAAAATAAAGAGTCCGGGTCAAGTCTGAAGTCTTTTGAGGACAAGTCTCAAGTCTGAAGTCACAGTGTGTGTGGTTAAAGTGTGACTCAAGTCCGAGTCTCAAACTCGAGTCCCCATCTCTATTATAACATAACGAGTTGTTGTTAACTCGAGTATTTCAACACCTGTCACCTGCTCTGGTCCACTCTTTGTAAGCACCTTTTTTAAACAGTTTATGGTACACACACACACTCTAAGACGCTGATTAAAGTTAATGTTTGATTACTATTTGTTATTTCATGCGCTATTTGAGATAATGCGTATCATATTTGAAAAAAATTAAGGATTCAGTTTTCAATAGTGTTTCCTAATTAGTAATTGTGTTAATAATCGTTATTTCATGATTATGATTTTAGCCATAATTGAGGGGCCCTAAACAAGACAGAAAACAATTTTATTTGTAAATCAGTTAAATTGTTCATCTCAGTAATCTCAATAAGCTTTTGAAATTTTACATAGGCCTGCTATAACTAATCTGTAGGCAGACATAAGTCAAATAAAGTGTAACCTATAAGTAATACTAACGGTAGAATTTTTATTTATTGTATAGTCCTGTATTGTACTGATAAACAATTTTATAATAGTTACTCCTGTAGATGGATAAAGCCTAGTGCCACCTCTCTTGTTGAGAGCAATACCATGTTCCCCTTGTTGGGGGGGTGATGTACTGGTACGGACTTGTCAGTGTACTTGTCAGTGTCAAAAGTGATAGCAATCTAGAAGCCCACATTTAGGCTCCCCCCAGTACACATTGCCTTGGCGAATCCCCCTCCCCCAGCCCCTGTCCTCTTTTTTTGATTTCATAATATGGATGTAATCAAAAAGATTGTCAAGATGAATAAAAGGCAGGTGTACACATCACTATTGATATCTGTATGTTGGCAGTGTTTACTGTGATTTGATTTTGCCGCACCTTAGCTTTAGCTGAATCGATGTCTCCTGGCTGTGTTGTGTTGTGTGTACCAGATAAATAGTGTAGGATTGACTGTGTTTCTCCAGCTGTGTGTGGACAGAGGCTGCTGGAGTGTTTGATTGGTTTATTAGGAACAGACCGCCCTCCCCCTCCCCTCCCAACTGCCCGCCGATGCCCAGCACTGAATCTAATACTGCTCTAGTCCCAGGACAAATCCATCAATCTAACACACACACACACACACACACACGCACACACACGCACACACGCACACACACACACACACACACACACACACACACACACACACACACCAGATGTGCTCCATCTGAGTAACATTGCAAGCAGCTGTGTCACTGTCAAAAAAGCAAGTCGATCTCCCTGATTCTCACACACACACCCAAAGGATGTCCTTCAGTATCAATAAAGTCCTCTCTTTATCTTCTTGTTATCATGATATATACACACCAACACACACTGCATCTGTTGTGATGCACTCCGAATTATAAACAGCCTTGCACCAAATACAAAAATAAATGTATTTTTTACATTGAATAACATCCATTAACTGGATGCAAAAATTTACTGACCTGTATAAGATGGGCACAATCAACCTTAATAGAAAATGTATCCATGTGAGGTATACATTTCTGCCCCGAAAAGTGCAGGTAATCGTAACCTGACCAATGTTCAGACCTAAATGGTATAATTTTAAAGTCCAATAATTAATATACATAACTTTTTAATTTGTGCAAAGATACAACTTCAATCAATAAAGGAGTAGTATCATGTGAAATAAATCCAGAGTCAGTAAGATCCATTAATTTCACCTGTGCATCAAGTACAGAGCACAAACAGAGGCACTTTCATTTACCAAACAGAAACATATCAAGACTGTCAAAAGTGTACATGCCAGTGGCTCTGTGAGGCTGTACTTGTACACAACAGCACTTTCAGTCAAATCCTAACGCCAGCATGCAAACATGCATATAATAAACAATGTTTACCATGTTCACTATCAGCTTAACAGAAAGTACAGCTGAGGCTGATAAAAATGCCTTTGTTCTGGAGGTATGTGGTCATAAAGCAAAAGGTAAGAAATTTTAATATTCAGCTAATGAAAATGTCACCAAAGATATTACAGTTCATCCTGAAGGGAACATGATTTTGTATGGCAAACCAAACACTAAAATATAAACCCTGTACAGTTCCTCTCAACACATCACCTGACTGTCACCAATGCAAACACACATCAATTCAAAAACATCCACTATATATTATAACATACTGTAATATCAGCTCAATTCATTAGTAAAAAGCTGAGCAAGCCAAACTTTGATGTAATGATAAATTCATGCATGCAAACACACACACACACACACACACACACACTCATAGCAAAAGTGTTAAAAAAACAACAGTGTATCCACAGCAGCCCACTAAAACATCATGTAATCAAGGAAGTGTGTGTCCACAGTAGCACCCAGAGGCCCTGAGCCTGCTGCTGCCCCTGCTGCTGCCTTGCTCTAGAGCACAGCAGCTGGGCGGTGGAGGTGGAGGAGGTTTGACTCTACCTTGCCCTCGGTCCAGCAGAAACAGATGTTACTGGAGGTGCTCAGGATATCCGAAATGAAGGAGGAGATGCCGAGACGCATGGTGATAGATGACAACAATGCCAGAGAGATAAACAGATAGAAAAAGAGGAGAGATACAGAGAGATGCAGGAGCTGTTGACAGAGCGGTGACCGAGCAAGACTGAGGAGGAGGAGAGAGAGAGAGCGAGAGAGAGGGAGGGATGCAGGGAGGGAGGAGGAAGGAGAGAGGGGAGAGATAGAGGAAGGATGGCTGCGCTGCTACTGCTGCATGCAAGACTTCTGTGTGTGTGCTCTTTAGAATGGCAAAGCCAACAGGTACACATTACAGTTTTTATATAATTGTTAACTCACATTTCTTACTACTGAGTTCTGTGTTTCCAAATTCTTCCCACAGTCAGCGCAACAAAAGTCAGTGTGACTAAAGTGTGGATCACTTTTCATGGCTTTGGAAGAAAATGCACATTTTCTGCATAAACTCTACCACCAACAAAACGCTGTGTATTTACTCCATTTTGAACATGTTTACATACTAATATCAAAACAGTTATCAAAACTGTTAAATTACATTGAAAAGCTAACACAATCCATATACATATAAGGTTATTGCATGGATATATACATATATACTTACACACACACACACACACACACACACACACACACACACACATATACACACACACACACATATATATATATATATATATATATAGTCAGTGGTGAATGAAGTGAAAGTCTGCTAGTCTGCTAGAACAGTGGTTCTCAACCGGTGGGGCCCACCCCCCTGGGGGGGGGCGCGAGGAGGCATGATGGGAGGGAGAAAAAAAAATCTGAAAAAAAAAAAAATTCACGAAAATTCCCCCCATGTTGAAATGCAAGTGGTTGGACTATTATAACACACAAACAAATCATCCTCCTGGCGACTTTTTTTGTCAAAAGCGACTAGCGTCAAGTCTAGCGACTTTTACTGGTGTTATTGGAGACTTTTGTGGTGTTTGGAGACTCGAAAGCACGTATCACTCTGCAGT
>JAPMOB010222914.1:0-18856 GCA_029875015.1 Lepomis gibbosus | reverse complement strand
GTGTGTGTGTGTGTGTGTGTGTGTGTGTGTGTGTGTGTGTGTGTGTGTGTGTGTGTGTGTGTGTGTGTGTGTGTGAAGCATGTGTGTGGAGATAGAGAGTCTGAAGGCCACTGAAGGCAGCAGGTGTGTTGTTTTAGCTAAGATAGTGTTGAGTGTCAATTAAAGTGGTGTTGAATGGATAGTATAGAGGGTGTTGAGTGTGGGCATATTGAGGATGAATCTTGTGTTGATATCCCAGTGAGCGATTGCAGGTCCCCAATGTGCGCTGATAACTACAACTGACCATGAAAGTGTTGAATTCAAGTTTGAAGCAATGAAGTGACAGAGGGAATTGTGGCAGATGCAGCAGAGGAAAAAAATAACAGATATGGACTGGCTGGGGGGATTGAGTAAGCAGTGAGGTGCTGAGGGAGGAAAGAGGAGCAGGATGCCACCATCTGTTAGCCACATGCACACCCCACAGCAGTCACATAAATCTTAGCCGAGCTCAGCAATGCAAGGCTGCATTCCGCTAGGCTAAACGTGCACTGGCTAGCTACCTCAATTGAAATGTGCAGCTCATGTGACATGCAGATCCAAGTCATACATTCAGCACATTTACTGTAGCAAAAGTGGTTAAGATGAAACTCAATGGATAGACCAGGAGACTGGATTGATCTGGGAAAAGTGTGCAAGAGTGTACTAGGAACCTTTTCTCCAGTGGGGAATTATGATATTGTAAATTGAATTGTTGTAAATTGAATTATCAACTTGCCGTGTTTAGATAATTAAGTAAAACTTGGTAGAACAGTTACACAATATTTTTAAATGTGCTACTAATGTCACAGTAGATCCATGAATTATAGCTCCTAACAACTGGCTAGAAATCTGTAGTAAAAATACTGCAGCTAGGCAATGGTGGATGAAAAAAGTTGTTTGTAAAGGCAAAGTCCTTTTGTTCTTCTGGTGTGGTCCCTTGACCCTCCACTATACTAAGAACAGCCGATGTGCAAATACACACTCACACACCATAAAGTCACCAGGGTCAAGACCAAGTCAAGCTCAGGCATGGGAATGTGCAGATGAGTTGGGTGATCCTGTGCTGTCAAAAACGCCTTGATTTTTGACAGTTGCTATGCTATAATGCTGGTGTATGTGGCACATGTCGTCGATAGTAACATGCCATACTCTATATTACATATGAATTATTTCAACGTCTACATAGACCATAGAAGTGTACTTTATGTGTGTTGTGTCAGTGCAAGAGATTGAAGTGAATATAAGTCAATAGCACCTGACAGCTGATATTTCACAGGTGATATAGCTGTCAAATGATTATTTTTAAGATGTTTTCCTTGGAAAGTGTTATAACAGTTTTCATTTCTTTATTGGTGACTGTTTTTATTTATTTATTTATTCATTTTGTAGTTAAAATTAATATATTAGCAGTAGTTTATTCCATAGCCAGTGTTTCCCACAGGATTTTAAGAGACTATGGTGGTTGGGCCTCGGACCCTCTCGGGGGTCAAAGAAAATAAGTAATTTACCTAACATTTTACTGTTGTTTTTTTATTTTAAATGGACACTTTTAATGTAATATCTTTTATACTGTATAGACACCTTATTATGAAAACTGGACGTTGTCACATGTGTATCCTGGCGCTAAATTTATCAAGTCCGACCCGATTTAAATTATTTTGTATGTGGTTCTCGTATTGTGTAACATGAAGACTGCACAGACTCTCATTCAGCAACACTGACACAAACTGACACAATAAAGTTGCTAACCTGCCTGTCAGCTCGCTCTGGTTCATTTCAGTGGATTTACCATAAAGGCTTTAATACATGTGCAATACAAATTTATTTAAATGCCTTCTCACAAACGAGTGACAGAAACAGACCGTTAATGTTACCTCAAAAGAATAGTGGTTGTCTCTTACAGCAGCACCCACAAAACACAACGTTAGAGATCTGTAATGTCATCTGACATTAAAGACCTCCAACATTTAAAAAATATTTTCCGTTCATTTTGAAACTACAGCAAAACAAATTAGACTGTGAATTGTTGCCATGGTCTCATTAATTAATGAGAAACACTGCCATAGTTGTTCATTGCAAAATTACCAGCAGTGGTACAAGAAATGCACAGACTTAATCTAGTCCTCTGCAATCTCTTCCTCTTAGCAGTTCAACAATCCAATTTACTGGTGAATCATATTGATGAGACATTGCTATAGTGACCCCCAGACCTCTTGTAGTTGGGAGTGGGATATTTGAACTTCAGCTGCTCTCTTAAGGTTCAACATTAAAAGACATTTTCTTCCCCTCAACCATAAAACTAGCCAAATGGTGTTGTAAAACCAGCAATTTTCCACATTAGTTTGTACTTTGTTAATAACTTTGAAATGTCCTTCTCATGTTGCCTCATACTAAAAATTATGATGTTGTGAAAATAGTCTTTTGAGAGTCAGAAAATGTTAACTTTTGGTTGTAATGTACAGATACATTTTATTCTGTGAAATATCTTGCGTGTGTGAAACTTATCTCCATGTTAGACTTTTTGTATCCACTTAAAGGTGTCCATGATCTATAGAATATGACAGAAATGTGGTCAAAAAAACATTTTTTCCATCTTTCAGATACAGACGCATAGTTTTGGCATTTTTTGGTCTTATTTCATGGAACTTTAGATCGATTGAAATCATTGGTGGTGAAGAAATGCTATAATAACATAGCGGCCAGAGATGAGTCACCACTAATTTCATGTTCCCTTTAAAACCCGCTGTTCAATTGTGCCGTTCACCCGCAGTGCTTGAACGATAGAACTGAAAGCCCAGCCAATGAGAAAGCCCAGTGATGACATCACATACATGCAGTGTGGCAGATGGATGGGGGAAAACGTTCCAGAAAAAAACATCAGAAACACTGCAGCAGAAGCAGGAGTTAGAATCAGAAGATTGCTGGGTGACTAATGAACTGATCAGCAGATTTGGTTAGAGGGTGGCATCCAGCCAGAGGTCTGGCTTATAAGGCAGGAACACAGTGACACTCTACATTTACTATAGGATAAGGAATCCATAAAATAATCATAGCCCTGGAGATTACCATGGCTGTACGTCCATCATCAGTCCTCAAAATGGTTCTGTTATGAGGCTAGAAGAACCACTGCCAAAGTGGCTGCTTGCCTTATCCTCTGTATATGAAGTAAATGAGAGAACGTCCTTTGGAATATAATTGCAAACTATGGGGAACACGGGGAATATAGATCTGAAAAATCGTTCCAGAAATGATTGGGAGACAGCTGATTAATTTCCAGTTTTCTGAATACATCAACAAAATGGCCAGCTGATGAAACCCTCGGCATGCAAGCTTACTATTGGTCCAGCTGGCTTTGCTCCAACAGCCAGCTGCCCAGTTGCCAATTAATCTGTGGTTTTAGCTTCTTCCTGCTAACTTAAATCTGATTTTCCGTTTTCCGTTTTCAGCACACATATCAGAAATACTGTAGCAAGATGCTTCTCTCTGAATGCTATACAGATTTATAGCATTGCATATCATCAGCATGGGCTGATTATGCAGCCAGTCACATTTAAAGTCAGCAGCTGCTGTACAGTGACAGCTGTGACTTCCCAACTACTGAAATTGTTGCCAATCACAGCTGGAGCGATCTCATTCCGATATGATACGATGCAGCTTTACGTTAAATTATGGAGAAATCCAGAAACATTTTACGATCAGGGGGTGTTATCTTGAGAATGATTGAAAAAGGAAAGTGCTTGAGGTTGTATGGAGCATCTTTAAACATGCACTGCACAGCTGGTTGAATCAGTTCCAGGTATTTTAGGATTCAAAGCGCCTGCGTAGTAGCAACAGGGCTACTGAGGGGTTTATTCAACTTAATTCACCATCAATTAGTGACACAGAAATAATGAGTGGATGTCAATCTATCCACTCTATGCCTTACATGAAAGTAACCACAAAAAGAGCAATGCAAAGAGCACAAAGTGTGCATTTCCCCCCCGCCTTCTCAAATAAGCTGTTCAGTTATATTAGATCATTAGGCGTTTTTGGAAATGATCAAAAGAACCATAATGAAAGAAATGCTAGTGTCATACTGCTACTGGCTATCCTGTGTGTCTGCCCCACAAAGCATAAAACTGGTTCATCTTCCCTCTCTATGTCTCTCCTTTTCTCTCTTCTACTTCTTCCTTTCATCCTCAGCCAGACGTTTTTGGACATGTAAGATGTAAAAAAAATGCAGGAAGGAGGAGAAGAAGAAAGAAAGGACAGTTCTAAAGGAATATGGCTCATATTAATCTGGAAATATTGCTTTACCTCATCTGAACTAAATTACTGGCCTGAACTCGCTGTCCTCACAGAGCAGGCAGAGCGCCACCGGCAGCCCAGATGGGCAAGGAGTGGTCGGCAGATCTGTCACCGTGACCACGGTGAGCACATGAACCCCTGGTCTGTCGAGCTCTGTAGCTGTGCTTTTATACAGTAGATCAAAAGTGTTTCTTTGTTTTTGTTGGGCTCGGATTTTATACTCAGAGGCAGTGTCCCTTGAGGAGAGTTTTGAGACTCTCTCTTTATCCTGTTTCCTGCTATCTTTGTGACTTTGTGCATGTGTATTGTTAAGAGACCAAAAGACCCTCTAAGCAAAGATGTGAAGATAATAGGAGCTGATCTGTTATTGTAAGATATTAAGGATAACCTTTTAGTTTATAACAGCATCTCAACAATTCTGTGGATGATTTAAGGACACATTCATGCTAGTGCCTGGTTGGATGTGTGAGATCCAAGTGCACGTTGCTAAAGGCCATGAAATCTATAGTTAGATGAGTGGAGCTGACTGGTGTGGCTTAAGCTTGCCAAGGCTTGTGGTTTCCACTGGTAAGGAGCAGAGGCAGGCACAAGTGATTGTAACCTCTCTCACTGCTACTCCGAGGAATTTAAAGGTGTGATTGCACGCGCTATGAGTAAACTCTGCCCCATCTGCTCTCTCTCTCTCACCCATAACTGAGCAGAACTGACACAAAAATTAGACAGGAGCCTCAGAGAGACCAGAGATAGATATATGACTATTACTTAACATCAATGGCCAGTGGCACTGAGTCGAGCAGTACTAGTTGCTGGGATTGCTCAGAACTCCACCTGTTTTATTGGAATGGTTTATAACTGTAAAAAGTGTGCAAACGACGCACTCGCATCAGATAAAAGACTTAAACATGTAACAGGCCATGACTCCAGAGATTCAGAGTTGGTTGGTCAGAAGGAAGCAGTCACCGGAGGAGGTATTTGCTCCTATATAAATTCCAGTTTTCACCTTTGAAAATTTTACAAGAAAGCTGTGATTTATCTCAACAATGATCTTTCATGAAAGAAATGATAAATTGCAATGCAGAACCCAGCAGGAATGTTTTGTTGGTATGAGTGACAACAATGGATTATGAATTGATAAGAAAGCCAGTCAATCAATCAATCAATAAAAAGAGAGTAATAACAATGACAAAAGATTGTGTTAGTATTGTATTAATAACATTTTTTGCCTATATACAGTCTGGCCTGATATTAATATTTTCCTATATAATACAGCTGCACAGTGTGTACCAGCGATACCGGACTCTGAGCTAGAGTCCAAGTCAAGTCTCAAGTCCCTCGTGGTTATAATGGATGTCGTATCATCTGCTGCATTCAATCCAGGCAGCTTCTAAAACTGCATAGCTATAATGGATTCTATAAATGTAACCTGTTTTTCAGTTACAGAGCACAACCATGTAATGTGCAGTGCAATTAACGACAGCTTATAAACTACTGCACACCCGCAGACTCTCAAACTAGTGTAATGCTGTAAATAAAACTGTAACGTTACATGAGCAACAATAAACCTGTAACCTGTTTTTCACTTACAGAGCACATCCATACAGCCTAATGTAGGCTACAATGCGTCTCAATCAATCAAATCAATCAATCAAACTTTATTTATAAAGCACATTTAAACAACCAGGTTGACCAAAGTGCTGTATATTGACATTAAACAATAAACAGACAAAATACAACACCAGACAAATACAATATACAGCTCTCATGCTGGGTTAAAAGCCAAGGAATAAAAATGTTTTTTAAGTCGTGATTTAAAAACCGGAAGGCGGGGGGCCAGTCTGACATGAAGAGGCAATTCATTCCACAGTCTCGGGGCTGCAACTGAGAAAGCTGAGGGGGGGCCCCCTCTGCTCTTGAGCCGTGTTTTAGGGACAACAAGAAGAGACTGGTTCGCAGCTTCAATAGATCAGTGATATAGGCTGAAGCTAGGCCATAATGGGCTTTAAAAACAAACAATAGATTCTTAAAATCAATCCTAAAATTAACAGGGAGCCAGTGAAGAGAGGCAAAAACAGGGGTCATATGATCTCACTTAAAAGTTCCTGTAAGGAGATGAGCAGCGTCATTTTGAACCAGTTTTAGATTAGAGAGACAGGCCTGGCTAACACACCTGGCGACTTAAGTGTGACTCGAGTCTGAGTCTCAAACTCTAGTCCACATCTCTGGTGCATGCATAGCCTATAGTAGACAATTAGTAAACACATTTACATTTGTTTGACAGCTGAACAGCTCTACATTATGAGAAGATAGCCTGCAGCACAGCTGTCCTTTGATAGTTTCCCATGCCTATAATATGTAGTATGAAGTCCATATGTTTGAATAATACCTTTGGAGACAGCAGTGTCAGTGTTGATGTGTTGTGGCAGGAAGGTTTGGACAGGATGTAGACAGCACGATCAAAATAGTGAAGTTCAAATAGAGCTTTCACCAACAGCAGCACTTGGCTTGATGCACTTGATAAATGTCTCTGAGATAGACATAAACCTTAATTTTTGTCAAGATGTTATTGTAGTTTGTATCCGATTTCTCCCTTTTTTTTGGAGCCCCTCCACCCATTCTGTCTTGATGCATGTCATCGCAGGTTGACCCATGTCAGCTTAGTGTCACACATCAAGTTTTAGTAAGCCAGAAAATGACAAAACCAGCTTATGTACTTCTGTCTGTATCGCCTAGTTCCCGGTGTGTGCTACAGCATCACTTGATGCATTGTGATGCCAGAGGAGTATTTTACACTGGAATAGAGGTCTGCAAGCCCATCTGGTCCTGACTCAGGCCAGGCTCGGGTCAGTTATTGTTTTTATAGATCAGGCTTGGGTTAGACTCAAGCTCATTTAGCTTCTTCTCTTTCATTGTGCCTATATATGCACACACAGACTTCTGTATGAAATATTCTTAGATTAATTATATTCTAAATATTATAAATAACCTAACAGTAGGCATGTAGGCGAAAGCTTGCATTACTATAGCTACACACGGCAGCTGACCGTGAAGAGCAGGAAAAATTTGGAGCATGTGTGTGTGCGTATGTCTGAAAGAGTGCGAGTCAGATAGACCGTGATATTGATGACTTTCTTGATTCAGGCTGAAAAATTGCAGACGATCTGGGCCTGGGCTGGGTTCGGCTTGAACACCATGGGCCAGGGCCGGGCTGGGGCTCATGCAGGGCTAAACACTGGAACTGTCTGAATCTAACAACAAGCCTGCATTACAGGGCCAAAAAGTTGGCATGCCCCTCCTTCATAGGAGAGGTAGATTCCAATCAGTGTCTTCTGTGTTTGTACATTCACCTGGCTTGCATATAAAGGACCTCTGACCTCACGAAACACATCCCCGTGTGAGAGGGAAATGTGCCTGTGAGAGGCCCACTCGTGGGCGGCGGAGTGGTTTTATATACAGACTGGCATTATCTGCATCTCCTGCTCTACTCAAAAGACAGGGCCACTAAATATACCCTGTGAGGCCTTCCCAGGCTCCTCTGGGCTGGGGAGATGCAGCCGCTGCTTGGGCCGAAGGCCAATGACATGGCTGCCGACCTCCATGGAAAGTATTTTTAAGGTCAATTACAGGGTACAGTGCCTTTAGATGGCCGACTGGTGCTGAGGAGGCCTCATATTAAAGGTTTATGTGGAGAAGGACCAGAGAAGTCTGCCTTAGCTCACCCCAGATCCCATTGTTACCACACACCCACTGAGACACTGCACTCTGAAGGATTCATCGGGTGATCAGTCCAGCGTGTGTGTGTGTGTGTGTGTGCATGGAAAGAGAGATTGACATAGAGGATTAAAAAACCAAAAGTCACTAGTCTCTTAAAGATGGATATTTTATTAAGTTATAGACAAATCATTTATGTTAAAGTCAATGGATGCAATTTATCTCATACAAAACTGATCTCAAATTAGATGAGTCACAACCATTTGCTTTTATGCGTCTTTTTTGCTTTATAGGCTAGATATAGCAAGCCTATCTGCATACCTAACATTGCATAAAGCTTACCATGCTTATAATTAAAGAAAAGGTTCACATTATTCCAAATCTGTCTTAAAACAACACTTGTTGTTCACTGAACATATGTAAGGGTTTGAAAGAGTTATTGGTCACTTGGTCACATTCATCTTGTCCATACTAGCCATGAAGATCCCTTCCAAACATGATTACATTGGAAATGATTGATGTTCTTAGTCCTCTTTCTGTGCAAAAATGCATTCTGATAATGAGATAGTATAAGTCTGAGTTAGTTAGTTGAAATGGGCATTTAGTTGTTTTAGTTGTTATTTCAGGAAGGTAAAACTGAATGAAAAGGATGAATCATTACAGCTACCACTAACTTTTCTTTTTTTCTATGTACATATGGGCTTGTGAGTATTCAGATTTGTTTATGTATATGTTTAAATATTATTATATTGATTATGGGAAGTTATATAGTGCTACTTACAAAATCACTTTCCAGCAAGCAGGCAGGTTTCATAATGTTGAACAGGAACAGTCTCAACAGAGAGAGCATGTAACCTTTTCATCCATACAGATACAGACAGATAATAAACACAGGATAGCAAACATACTTTGTTGCTCATTAGAGGGCTTATCTTAATCCTCTGGTCCCACTCATTCACTCACACAAGCTTCATTCTTTCTAAGTAGGCCACACACACACAGACCCACACAGCTGACCAGCACTCAATATAAATGAACATCCAGCAAGATGATTTTGTGCCTTTTCATGATTCATTCCAACACGACTCAAGCCAGCCATAAATACAGGCCTGTCAAAATGTGTTCTACCCCACAGAGAGGGGAGTGGTTGAAGGTACAGTAGACAGCATTCACCTCTATGTGTGTTTGGAGGGGGCAGAGGGAAGGTTGGAGTTGGTGGCTTTGGTCTCCATGAAGAGTGAAGTATTGATGGGACAAAAGTGAGGGGAACGATTGAAAGGCCTATTTGTGCAGATGAGGGCTCTGTGTTTGGTTTGCTGTGGCTCTGCTACAGTTCAATGGCAGCTCTATCCACCCTTCTCTATTTCAACCCAGACGCTTTAATCAGACAAAATAAAGGCACCGGAAGATGAAACCCCAAAAGGAAACATCGATATGTATTTTAGTCTTTAAACTTATCACTGTGCTCCAGACATAAATGACATTTTGAGTCAGTTACCCTTCAATTAGATACAGTTTAGCCTGAGACACCAGTCTAGCGAGGCACAGCATAGTGATTATTTGGTTTCACTGTGTAAACATGATTAACAAATGGGTTGGGTTTTGTAAGTGTCCTAGGATAAAAAAACTTCTTAATTCTCCCATGCTGTGTAAATGAAAGAACATTTGACAGAAAGAATTAGGTCGTAGGCCGTTTTAAAGGAAGCTCTTTTACACATTCTGCAATATGTAATATGTCTTCAATATGTATGCTCAAGTATCAAGTGCAACTATGTAAGCACCTTTTTCTGTGGGATTCATTACGTTCAAGCAAGATATTTGTTGTTGTTTGTGACAGATACTTGTAAGGCGAACCTACGATTCTTGTGTGTGATGATTCACTTTTGATTGTTTTGTTTTTTTGGCACCAAGATAGGTACTCTTGTGAATGCTGTGCTTGAAGCAGCATCCCAGGGATTACATTCATTATTCTTTAGGGAAGTTGTTGTGTCCTGTATGTATAGAGGCAGGAAGTGAGTGTGTTGAGGTTGGGCTTGTGGGTGAGCATAAGGTACATCCAACTTTCATGCAGTAGACCAGAGTTTGCCTCCCATCTACAATTAACTCTTTTCACTATCCATAATCATGAATTTTCCATAACCATAACCTGTGCTGTAGTTGCCTTATCCTAACTATAGTTACGGATGCATCTGTGGAAATTCTGACCTTGTTGACATGACCAATCCGTTGTCTAATCCTAACCGTAGCTCAGTCATCATTTATTTGTCATAATACAAATCCTTTTTTAACCTTCACCATACCCTAGTTGCCATGTAGATATTTTAGAAATGGAGAATTCAAAAAAACTCTCCCCCTGAACATAATTTGACGTTTTGTAAAATAATCCAACAAAGATCTTGTTCTTGTTTGGAAATAAGTTTGCCTCGAAGCTGTTCTTTTTTATTTTTATCGACCAAACATTTAACCTTTTCCAACTAAAGCCTATGTCTGTCTATGCTTTTCCAATAACAGAACACACTTAGGGTGGGCTTTTTACCCATTCTTCAACTTTTCCTCTTTCACCTCTAACCCCCATGGTCCCGCCCCACCTCTTGCCAGCCCAAAACCCGACACCTTGTCTCCCTGGGAACATCATCACTCCTGGTCCACATGGCGAGGCGAGTACACATCGCCGAGCTGCTAAGTCTACACTAGCTGGGGTGCCCCCTGTTTGCCCTGGGGGAGAGCATGTATTCGTGGCCACTGGGCTTTCTGGGTCAGAAATGGCACACCAGGGTGTGATGGGCTTTGCTCTGCTGGTCATGGCCATCGTAGGTGTGAAATTCCCAGAGCTGAGGCTGGCCCGGCAGCACCAGAGCCCAAAAGCTGCACAGACAGAGGGAGGGAATAGATGTGTTAGACTTTTTGGTTAGCCACCATCATTTGTGTTTGAGTGGAAACCCACAGTCTCATTTTCCTGGGGGCCTTTCTTGTCTCAGTGCACAAACACACAGCAAACTCATAGAACTAGTCTAAGAGTGTGGCACACAATGTGGTTTACAGCCTAGGCTGCACTTGACTCCACTATCATCTTGGCTACATTGATTCATCCTTTTTTTCTTTGAAGTCCAGAACTGATTTCTTAATTTTTGAGTTTTTCAGAGGAAAAGGCCAGCTTCTTTACAGATGTAGGGACAATAAATATCAGAAAGCTTTTCACATTGCTATATCTTGCTTTAGGGAATTATATTAAGTAATAACGGCTGAGTAGATCAATTAATGTGTATGTGCACATTGCTTCCAAAAGGTCACAGTTTAATTAGTTTTTGACTCAGGTGTTACTCCCTGAGGGGAGGTTGGAATACTCTAAGGTAATTAAAACACTTTATATGTTTAGCATTGGTGTTTTATATGACTTTTTCTGCCACAGAGAGATAGAGAGACCATTTAGACACCTTAGACGGTTGGCAGAGGATATTAGTTTAAAGGGTAAAGTATAAAGCAGTGTTTCTTTAATGCCCCATATGAACTAAAAATACTTGTTTAGACTGGTATAATATAAGCCATTGGTGTCCTGATATGCACAGGCCCCAAGGCAGGGTTTAAACAATCTCCATATTTATCCTGGAAATGTTTAGGAGTTGATCTTAGGTTCCCTCACTTTGATACATCTCACAAAGGTTTTCTGTGTTAACAACACAGAAGGTCCCCTCTCTTTCCAGTTGCCTTGACTCTGTTTTCAATTCAGGTCATTAAGAGTGAAATTTTAATTTCACAACGACCTATGGTTGAATCCTGAAGTCTAATAAGATTCCAGCTGCCATCCAAAGGCAAGTTGTCTCTGATCTACTACAAAAACATTAGATCCCATTGTATGTTTCTGTTCAATTTATTTAGTTATTTAGTGTAGTTCACTTGCAGAGTTATTGACAAAAAGAAGTTAAATTCCTTGCCTATAATTTTATACTCCAGTTTGGCCTATCCTAACATGGTTGGTTTGACAGTCAGATGGTTTCCTGTGGCTTTTGAAATCCAATCACAAAGGCATCCAATTTTGACTTTTCTGTAACCTGACTTTCCTGTGAGATGAGGGTTCTGACACCAGCTTGCTCCGTATAAAGGGTGTTTTCAACCCAGTGGTGAGTAGATATTCACCCATTATATCCCCTTATTTAATGTTGTCCTTTAAACAAGTCTTTCATAATCGTGGCTTTCATATGCCACCAGCAAGACATTTGAGGTTTTCTTCTGTGATACAGCTCTCTTTTTTAAGGCTGGAGCGGGGTGAGAGAGATGTAGTGTGAAAAGTGTCAAACTTTGGCTCATCCTTGTCTGTAAATAGTATGAACATCACACAGCTCAACTCAGCCCCTAGTGGCTGTAAAGAATATTGTGTCTTTTAAGTAAATTAAACCTCAGTCCTAAATCCCAGTGTTAGACCCTGAAGCACAATCAAAATTTTTGCTGTAAAGTGTAGCTGACAGCCTGTCATTACTGTTCTAATTTTCCCTATTATATGGCCACTTTGTGCTATTTTTATACATTTACTATTGTTGGTAATGGAAATACTTGATTACATATGAGACAGTAAACAAACAACAGCTTTCAGATGGTGGATTAGTTTTTTCTTTGTCACTAAAGCCCCAGACTAAAGATATAAAACACCACAGAAGAGCTGTCCATGTCTCTGGTTTTGAAGGATTAGTGTTTCTAAGCAATAAATTGCACTGAAATGAGTTTGTCGTCCCTTGATCAACTCACTCCAATGGTCTCAAACCCCAACCCCACGCCTGGGCTTTCGCAACCTACAATGAAGTCAGCCCATAACCTTAAGTACTGTTTTGTGGACCTGTGTAAATTTAACACCATTATACCACAAAGAGGGTCTGTGTAGGTGTTAATGCTAGTGTTGGAGATCGCCAGAGATCTGTATAATCCCTGCTTACCTCATCATGTGCTGCCAAAAAATGTTTATTACATTATGCAGACTTATTTTTGTCATTTTGTTCCTTTCTGTGATCTTTTGAATCACTTTGATTTTCCCCCTCCAATCCTTCTCTCCCTGCTCTTCTTTTGCTTATCCTTTAAACAATCATGAAAGTATTACTGGATCTTAGACTTGTGTAACTTAATTTAAAGTTACTGCTGTTTTTATGTGTTCAAATGAATCACCATAGGCAGGAGTGGTGGTCCTGTTGGATTTAGTGATGTGCTGCGCTGTTGTCTCTTTCTAACTTGCAGCAGGATCAATGCTTAACTGTTATTTTTAGAGCCTGACCTACAGCATTTGCCAGCAAATGACCTCTCCACTTTAAACTTTTTGTTATTTCATGCCATGGACCTACAGTACAGTTTGACCTCCGGTGAACCCATAACTATAAATTGTTTGGAATAAAATATACTGTGTCTGTTTTCTTAAGTTTAGTGAATACTTCATTGGCAATAGTTTTTTCCTAATTATAAGTTGATCTGAAACTTTAAACGTCACTTTTTTAAAAACTTTTTAAACAACTTTTCCTTAACTTTGCACCTCTCTCTCTCTGTGCCATGGCCCAGATTTGGCAGAGCTAGGTTTGTGTGTGGTGGCACTTGGGGGCAGGGTGCAGAGCTTTCCTGGAGTGAGTGTACCCAGCCCCTCATAATTACAGACAGTAAACAGCTAGCTCTTTTAGGCCTATTTTCCCTGTCTAATGGGGAGAGAGTTCACTTTGGCATAAGAAGAAAAGGCAGAGAGGATGAGAAGGAGGGGGAAGACTGAAGATGGACAAAAACTGTCATCCTTATTTTGGGTGTTGGTGATGGAAGCAGTTTGCAAAGAGTTGGTGAGACTTAGAGACAGGTTTATAGACACACAGAGACAGACATTATCCCTACTCTTTAGAAACCAACACACACACACACACACACACACACACACACACACACACACACACTCATACTGTACCTGAGTGACAGTCTTTTGATTTCTTACAGTAAGTCTTAACTAGATCTTCCCTGGTTATATATGTCTCTTCACATTTTACTTTTCTCCCTACAACTGTCAAAATGATCGTCCTTCTTGCTCTATGTCTCTCTCTGAGAGTGTCTGTGTTTTTTTTCCATCTGTCTCCCTGCCTGTGTCCTTCCCTCTGTCTCTCTCCCCCTCTCTTTCAAGTGAATCTCTGCCGCCTCACACTTTTCACTCTGTCCAAATTTAATCCTCCTCCTTATGCTTTACGTCTTTGTTTTATTTCATTTCTCATTTACCTTCACCTAAACCTCACGCACAAATACACACACACAAACACACACTTTATCCTTCCTTATTGTATTTTTCAAGTCCACCACTGGCAAAACTGTTCTGAAGCAGTGTGCCCAATGTAAAATTTCAAAACACACAAATAAGAGTTTGTGGATTTAAACCAGATGCTCTATGCCATCTCTCTGTCTCTTGCTTCCTCTTCTCTTTCTGTCCCTCTCTCTCTGTGCACTGCACAGCTCTGGCAGGCGGTGGGATGGGAGGTTTTCTTTGGCAGTCTGCTCCCCCTTTCTTGGCTGGGACAGGCCCTGGAGCGTGCTACTGGCTGGGAGTGTGGAAGGGAAACTGGGAGCTAGTGAAGGAGGAGGGGAAGGAGGGAGAGAGTACTTGGGAGGAGGGAGACTGGAGGGGTGGAGGCGTGGTTTACAGCTGGTAATGAAGTCTTCTCTTTTCATCCTCAGAAGGCAGAGTGTGAGCGGACGAGCCCGGGGTCTGCGCGGCTCCACTGCTTTCTCTGCCTGTAAAGTGTGTTGAGCGCCGCTCCGCTCTGCACTGGGCTGCTTGTGAGTCTCAGAGCCCCTCTCCCTCAGCTCAGAGATACAAAGAGACCAAGGCTGAGAGAGACCGCAGCAGTCATGAGGCTCTCCCTTGTATCGGTTCCACAGCATTACTCTTGAGGTAAGACTTCAGACTGTCTCCTCCTCATGTCCTGCTCCTGCCTGTCTCTCTCTCACTGGTCTCCTGTGCTGTCTGTCTGTCTCTGTTGGTTGTTGTGGTGGGGGGTGGGGAGTGTAATAGGGGCTGTCCCTTTTAGGTCCCTCCCACTTCAAATGTGTGCGTGTGTGTGTGTGTGTGCGCGCGCGCACACTGTTTATGTATGAACGCAGACTGAGCATTCAGTGAAAGGTTTCTGTTAATAGTGATAAATGGCTTTCATTGGTCAGGCAAGGAAGAGGGTCAGTCTGGGGCTGAGATGTTCTAGAAAAAGGAAGATGGGAAATTATTTATTGAATGGGAACTTTAGTAACAGTTGACTGGAAGTATTCAGGGACAATTTTGTTTTTTTTCTAGAATGCATGTTGTCAGGTTAATTTAATATTACTCTGTTGAGTTTTATTGTTGGTCTGGGCTGTTTGCTAGTGTAATATACAGCCATACAGTAATACTACCTCAGGTAGGTGTTACTGCACCTGAGTGTGTGAGTGTGTGAGTGTGTGTGTGTGTGTGTGTGTGTGTGTGTGTGTGTGTGTGTGTGTGTGTGTGTGTGTGTGTGTTTGGGCATGTGTGGAGAAAATCAAATTTGCATTGCTGTTTAAGACAGAGGGATGCAACAGGCTATTGGGGCTCATCTCTGTAAATAATAAAGGACAGGAGACTATATTTACTCATCTGCAGCCCAGTGACACCAGGCTTTGATGTGTCTTCCTCCCCGCTGGGCAATTCAGATCCGGCCTGCGACTCACTCACTTTCATCCATATTTCCTTGGAAATTAATCCATCTGTATTCTTTGACCTACCTCCTTCCTGTTGCCATTCACCCTATGGATTCTTGCACCCTTATACCCCTTGGTGAAGCCTTCACCTCCCATCAGCACCTCCTGTATTTTCATAGACAGTATTCCTATGGTTTTATTCTTCAACCCCACTAGTCAGACATGCTTCTGGGGAACGGGTCTTTCCGATACCTCTCCCGGAAAAAAAAACCTAAGCGACTTTCCATTAGTTTCTTCTGGGCCATGAGAATTATGGTTTCCCAAATGAATAGTATACAGGAGCCCAGCTTAATTGAAAAAACACAAGCGTGGTCTGCTATGAAGGAGACGGTCCTTGTGTCACTCTTGAACTGTCGAATGTACTTTCCAGAGCTGGCGAGTGGGAGAGAAAGAGGGAGGAAAATACAAAAAGAGCACGAGATAGAGGACAGACAGAAAGTTGAGGCACATGAAATTATGAAATGAAAGTGTGGTGAAAGGACTGATTGAAAACATTGTGGGTACTATACAATGTAGACTTGGAGATAAATGAAGAGTGGTCATCAAGGAAACACAGAAAACCCTATACGAATTCTTCTGAAGGAACCTAGAAGAAAATATAAAGCAGTGCTGTGTGGGTATATTTCCAGTTAGGCTTCATCTGGTCTATCAGTCAGGACAGTGTGTGTGTAACAGGGAATTTTTAGTAGGATAGAATGGCAGAATGAGGCCATCATGAGACTGTTTGCTGGCCATTAAGTTCCGAAGGGCAACAATAGAACCCACAGTAAAACCTGCTTGAGTCCAGCTAACAGCAGCAACTCTCCCATGAGTTTCCCAACAGGGAGTCCTCATAACATTTAACCCTACTGAAGTCTACTCAGTTGAGCAGTAGAGAATATCTGTATAAAAAACGACCACCAGTGAGCCTTTAGGGAGGTTTGTTATATGTTGTTGCATTTCCCATGTGAACAATACTTGACATAGCCTGTGAATATATGCCTTGTTATCTTTTATTGTGTCTGCTGCACCCTCCCACCCAACCCACCCCCACAACCAAACCCTCTGTTCACCCCTGCAGTCTCCCACCCTCTCTGCTCTGTTTGTGTGACATGTTTGTGTGGCAACCCCATATGGTGATGATTGAGTCCCTGTCATTGGTTCAGATGGCACATTTGTCACACACATGTTTGCCAGCAGCTGCTGTTGCTAGGGCTTGCAAGGCTGCAGGGGAAAGCATCTCTTGTTGACTTCCTCACTGGGTGGCTCATTTGTTTGTGAGGGCACTGTGACCCCTGACCCTGCTACCACCTCCTGATTCTCACACTGCTTGTTAATGTAACTCTAGACCCACCAACATCCCCATCATCCCTACTCTTCTACCACCAAACTCATGCATGATTACCACAAGAGGGAAGTATGGAAAGATCAAAACTTGCAACAGTAGGTCTTAGTTAAAGTAAGTTAAGTCCGTTTATTTATATAGCGCATTTAAAAACAAAAGGAGATGAGCCAAAGTGCTTTTCAGTTGAGGCAGATGGATTAGAAAAATACATAATGTTATACAATAATGCAATAATAGAGAAAAGGCAAGACTAAATATGAAAACCTAAAGTAACTAGCATGATTCAAGCAGAGGAAAAAAATTATGTTATAAAGTTATGAGAACTATAATTCATGAAACAGGAAATTAGAAATAAGTTAAGAGGGAACTTGACAAAAAACCACCAGGCAGTTTCAGACTGAACTAAAAGCAGAAGAAACAAGATGGGCCCTTAAATTTGATTTAAAATTATAAGTGGTGGATCTGGAGTTAATGTAGGACAGGAGGCAATTCCAGTGCCCGGGAGCAGCAACAGCGAAAGTTTGGTCACCTTTGCTTTTGAGAGAGGGACTGGGAGGAGTTGTTGTGAGGATGACCTAAGTGACCTGAGTCAGAATATGGAGCTAGAAGATCAATAATGTTGTGTTATGGAGCTAATCCATTTAAGGCTTTAGAAACAAAAAATAACATGTTCAATTAATTCTGTATTTCACTGGTAACCAATGCAGGTGAGCCAGAACAGGAGGGATTTGTTGTCCTTTCTTTGTTCCAGTTAAAAGTCTAGCAGCTGCATTTTTTAACCATTTGGAGTCGAGAAAGGGTGGAATGGGCCAACCCCATATACAGGGAATTACAGTAATCAAGCTGAGAGGTGGGCATGGATAACTGTTTCCAGATCCCTATGAGATAAAAACGGCTTTAATTAAGAGTCTAAGCCCTGCACAACATAACTGACTTGTTAGTGTCTAAGAAAACACCAAGATTTTTCAACTTCATTGTGGAAATTTGTAGAACAGAGTCTGAGCACCTTGCTTAAGTTGGTGACAGAGCTAGCGGGGCCAAACATGATTACCTCAGTTTTGTCTTCATTTAGCTGAGGGAACTTCCTCCCATTCAGTATTTGATGTTGTTTAGACAGTGAAAGAGGTTCTTCTGTGAGCGGGCATTGTCTGGTATAAATGGTTAGTAATATTGTGTGCAGTACACAGTATACCGTGGTACAGAATATTAGATTTCTTAAAGGTAGAGGAAACATGTATAATGAGAATGAAAGAGGGTCTAAAATTGTGGTATGCCACAATTAATGGGAGCAGGAGATGGAGAGCAGTTTCCTACTAAAAAGGCTCTGTCTTTTAGGTAGGAGGTAAACCATTTTAACACAGGGACCTGCAGACCAACTTCAACCTCCTGGCATTTTAAAAGAATTTCATGGTCGATTGTGTCAAATGCTGCACTTAGATCAAGCAAGATTAAAACGGCACGAGTCGATGAGTGAACTGTTGGATTTCTGTAAATATCATCACAGACCTGCTCTTTTATGAAAAGCATTCAGAGATAACTGTTGTTGTGATTTGGCGCTATATAAATAAAATTGAATTGAATTGAATAGAATTGACCAGAGTTGACAGAGAGAAGGATGTTAACCACTTAACCCCTAGAACCTATTTTTAGGAAAAACGCCTAAAATAATATATCCAAAATAAATCAGTAATATCTCCTCAACCATTAGGCCAAATGCATAATTCTGGTCTCCTTTGAAATGTCAGAAGCAAAGGAATATGAATCCATTGTATATTAACATATTTATTTTACCATTACAGACTACATGGA
>JAPMOB010222913.1:0-11869 GCA_029875015.1 Lepomis gibbosus | reverse complement strand
ACACACACACACACACACACACACACACACACACACACACACACACACACACACACACACACACACACACACACAAATGAGATAGATTTACAAGAATGTAAAGGCTTTCCCAGTTAAGAAGCATCTGTGTGTGTGTTGCATGAATGAGAAGGGAGGGAGATTGTGTGTGTTTGTCTTAATGAATGAATGTGTCATTATCTCTCTCTCTCTCTCTTTTTCTCTCTCTCTGTGGGCTGTATTTAACTTTCACAATAACCGATGCGGCTCACACACTCTGCTGAGCTCAATGAGGGCAGAGAAGATATAAAACTGCACAGAGGACAAGAACAAGACGGTCTGATTGAATGTACTCCGGATGTCAACACACACTTATGAAGTAAGTAAGCGTTTTAATTAGTTATCCAGCGCTGCATATTTATTTGACTTTATTGAACTATTAAACTACATGTGTTTATCTAAAGTTTTTATTTTTATATTTTATGTAATGTACGAAAATAAAAGTTTATATAGAATATAGATGTTATTTGTGAGTTAAATAATGTAAGACTTTAATTCAGATGGGTCAAAAATGACTATGCGTAATGTGAAAGGGGACATTCAGACAGCAGAAGTTAAAGCAGGCTTCAAGATAATCCTTGCTGTCAAAGGATGACCGTTTGAAAGTGCTTGTTACTATTGTCAATGGAGGCTAGTGGCTTTTAACGGAGTAATATAACTGTTGTTTTTTATTATGTCTGTACAGTTCCTTTCCATAATGTTGTCCAACACACTAATAATAATCTGAGCTGGTCAGTAGCAAAAATGCAAATTGTACATGTATAGCAAGTAATGGACATTTTTTAATTTGTCTGTCCTTGACTACATGCAATAGTTTTACATAAGTTGTCTCAGATCAATACTGTGGCGTCTAGCTTGGAGTGACTTGTTCTTGGTCTTTGCATTGCTTTCTTGAACTTTAGGTGTGGCACATAATTCAATGTGACCTAAAGCTGAAATCTATGAAAACTGCAGGTTTAGGTCATAAGTTATTTTTCTGAATCTGATTACATCCCTTACACTGTCTTAATTGTCCTTGCCCATCTGATGCTCTCACTGCAAAGCAAATTATTACACATATACTCAAACTGGCTCAACATAAACTGCGCACAATCTCTCTGTCCTGATCAGAAAGTAAATATTTTCTAAAGCTATGGAACTTTTAGATGAGAGGCATTTAGATCAGTGTTAAATAGTTGATTAACTGATAAGTCTACTGACCAATAATTCATTAAAAAAGATTATGACAGATGATTAATGGTTTAAGTGATTCATTAATGAAATTCAATCTCAGAACCCACTGGCTGATGGCAATTTAAATGCAGATGCATTTAACAAAAGCTAATAAAAACCCCTTCTCTAGTGTTCTGAGATTGGGAAAAAGCTAAATTGTTGTCAGATGACAGTAATGGGCTCTTAGATTACATTTGGGCCATTGTGTTCTGCCTCTTTTGCTCTTCACATGGACTATTAACCTGCATGCAACCAAAGTCCACTCAAACGTCATTGTTCTATACGATTGATTGGTCGGACTACAAATACACTAGAAATAGAAACCAGAAAGCTTAAGATATCAAAATCTTGTCCCTTGCCTACAGATTCTGCATTCATATGCATAGATCTTCTTAAATGTGAGCATCTGCTGCTTGTCTCGATTTTAAGTCAATGTAAATGAATATCTAAATTGGATAAAAGGAGCCAACTGAAGACGTCACTGGGCTCAGTGAAACTGCGATACTGTAACAATGTAATGATGTATGATAAACCTTTCCAGATGAGTTGGTTGACTTTGGCTGACAACTACATGTGTCCAGACAGATATTAAATCAGTATGTTGACAAAAAATTCAGATGCCAGCTAGAAATCACCTATTTCCATTTAAAACAAAAGAGACTTCTTTTTGGCATAGGACCACAAGGCACAAGACATTCTAGTTTCAAATGCAGCCTGTTGCATTTCATCTGTACCTATACCTGGAAATTTCCATTTACTTTTGTACTGACACTACCAAGCAGGTTATTCTCCCATCCCCATAGCGACATGATGTCCCTTTTAAGATGATTAAATCTTCTAACATCCGGCATAAGACTTGAGATAAGAACTTCCCATGAGACTTGTTTTGAATATGTCAAGATCAGATCTTGTAGGGGCAACAGAGAGGGAACTCAGATGCAGTTTCAGGAAGCAGCACTGTGGTTAAAGGTTCCTGCAGGACTGACAGGCATGAATAAGACTATTCATACAGTATGTAACACATTGCACATTTGTTATTTAAGTAAAAGCAGAACAATGTGGTTGAACCTTTAATGTACTCTTTCTCTCAGCAAATGGATGCTTCCCGACTTCTCTTCCTCATCTTCATGGTGATAACTACAGCTGGATGTTCAGGTAGGGACATTATGATTAAGTATATGAATACAAGGAAACAGCACAATGCAATACAACCAATGAAGTACAGTACAATCAATGCAGCTCTAAGAGGTTGTCCCTATTGACCCAGACTGTGTGAGTGCTGAAGTGCACATACAGTGGAAGGCCTTTTTAATAGCCACCACTGTCACACATATTAATGGAGGGTAGTAGCCTGAATATAGTGGATGCAGTACATTCGTTCTACAAAAATCACCATATTTGGAGGAGACAAAGCCAGAAAATATTAGTCATGGATTTCATCCTGTCTGTCATGGGTGCCGTATAGGGGGAAAAAGTTAAAAAAAATAATTATAAACTAATATCTAATTATATTATATTGTACATTATATAAACCATGATCTTCGAGTATAAATATATTTCAAATCTAACAAATCTATTTGTTTTTACTTATTTTTGCCAGTAAAAGTTAAAAATCCCCATTGACCAAAAAGTAAAGCTATTGACCGACCACCCCCCTGTATCTGCATGAAATGGTTTGGTCCTGCCTTAACCACTCATCAGGGACGGTGTTTAGTAGCAGTCAGTAGATGCGACAGAAATACAGTGACACAGTGTTGCCTAGCAAACCAAACTCTGGGTTTCAAAAAAGGAAAGAGAGAAAAGAGAGAAGAAAGACAAAGGAAAGGATGTCAGTGTATAACCCAGTTTTTCACCAAGAAAGGTGGGGAGCCTTTAGTCTGTGAGTGGTGTTAACCTGTTGACTTAATCTGTCCACAGTGAAATAAGCTAGCTAGCTACAGACTCGTGTTAGCCTACATTTCATCAACATTTAATCAGTGCAGGGAAACGTTTCGCAAGATATTCATATTAAATCATTGTCCCTGCCCCTTTTAGCAGACTAACAACAGATAAGTCAGCAGCAGTCCAGTCTGCCCATAACTGTAGCCTCCCTGTCCCAGTGAAGAAGGTGAGGTAACGTTACACTGTTTTAATGACAGGCCAGTTAGCATCATTCCAGGGAGGCTGTGTGGATCTCTCTTGCTCTTTTTAAGGAAAAAGGAAATTAATTATTTGTTAATGACAGAAATTCAAACACAAATTATTTTCTCCCATAATGATATGAAATAAATAAAATTAAAAAACACCTTCCTGTCTGTACTGGATGCTGGACAGCAGCATACCTTGGTCTGCATGTAAGTTACAGACTATACTAAAATAATCCAGTTTGATATTTTCATTTAGATTGTAAATGGCCGTTAAGGACATCTATAGATACAGACTTTATTATTCCCATCATGGAGGGCAATTTATTCGAGAAGCAAATAGTGAACTGCATCCAGTATGCAGACTTGCATGTACCCGACACCAGCAGTAAATATTGTGCTAGTACTAATAAGGAAGTACAAGAAGCCAGACACTTGCAAGCCTTTAATTAGAGTTATGTAAAGCTTTTGATGGGACAGTTAAGTCCTAGAGAAGTAGTGACAACAGCTGCGCAGAGGGGGTCCAATTTGATTTTTTGTCATGGGGACCCAAAATTCCTGGTGGACCCCCTGCTGTCTGTATCTATGTTTTGATGACTTCATATTGCATAGAAACAGGAATCTCAATACCCTTATAGATAACACCTAAAGGATAAGCTGGTCAATTTTTTTCGCTTATTGTGAACAAATTCCACAAAAAGACCAAAACCAACAATGAACGTGTCTAACAAATGAAAGAGTTGCCTGTGTGGTCAAAGCCCTTGACAAAGAGTTCCACTGTAGTCCAAAAACATATTCAAAACACATCAGTGAGCCAGACTGTTTCAATATACTGTGTAACTCCTACATCATTTTTTTTGTTTCCTCTGATAAACTTAAGTAAATTAGTGGGTATTTTCGAGTTTACAACCGAACACTATCTTTTTTCCCATGTAAGTGGTAGTATCAAATTAAGTAATGATTCCTCTTAACTTCTTAGGAAATAGCAGAACACCAAAAATAGACTTGAGGTTGAGTGCCATACATGGACTGGAAAGGAGATGATATAGATTAATGTCTTTCTTATCTTTTAATACAGCACAAATCTAAATACAGTGGCACTACATATATATATATACATATATACATATACATATATATATATATGTATATGGACACACAGACACACACACAACAAACAATTGAACAGGCGTATCTAGTAAAGTGGCCATGAGTGTGTATATATAAATATATATATATATATAAATACACAAGCACTGTAAAACTTCAATTAAAAGCCTAAGGTTAGAACAGGAAAAATGCAATTAGGAGATAACCTCTTCAAGTTTTATGGTATTTATATATATATTTGTATTATATAATCATCACCACCATTATCACTATCATCTTCTCATTTTCTTCATTTTCAGAGACAGACAAGTCACAGTGTATGAACTCTGACAAGCAGTCATTTAACCTTCTTGAAGGTGAAGCATTTTATTTTCTGCCTATTGATCTGCCTAACAACAACTTCTCTGATGAAGAGTTCACATGGTACAAAAATATCTCCAGTATTGAGGAAATCTCCACTGACGAAAGTAAGCTGGTACATTACCATGGTGGCGCACTCTTTTTCTTAAAACTCCTCCCTGAGAATTCTGGCTTTTACACTGCCCGGTAAGCATACTTGTCTCTTGATGTCTCTAAAACAATAAGTTAACAACTTAATTTGGATTTATTTTTCTTATTTTATCATTAAAAATCATGCAACTCTTTTTGCCACACTATAATTTTTCTACTGAGACCTTTTGCTTATTTTCTAGACACATAAAACCATCAGGACAGTGTCATCGCTATCATGTACAAGTTAACGTGGTCAAAACTAAAAATGACCCAGCACTGCTTTATGGACAAATCAACAACTCTGACCTGAACAAAAGGATCCCATGTCCACAACCTGTCAGGGAGATATGTGAATTTATGACAGGAAAATTCACCTGGTACAAGGTATGGCATCCTGTTACACCTGGGTTTACTAATAGTGAATTACAATTGTGTTTTCCTAAACTGTAAACCTGTAACGTGACTATTTAAGATTAAGCTGATAATCTATTGTAATAATGACAGTAGCAGATACTCTGCGGTTCTAGTGCACAACATGTTGGGGGTGAGTAGGTAAGATAAAAATGAGTGAAAAATAGTAATAGTGCCACTGTAAATCATTGTGTAATTGTAATAGAAAATGATAGAGATGATAGTGGCGATAATACAGTCCTTTCTCAGAATGTCTGAGGAAATAACAGCTTTATATTAGTTTGTGTATAGGAAATTATCAGCAAACAAGGGGACATGTGAAATAAAGCTTTACTTAACATTGTTTTAGAAGGCCAAACATATTGTATATGTTATATTTTGGACTTTGCACAAAATGTTGTCTTTTTGTACGAGCATTATTCACATCAATTCAACATGCTATACTGGCATGAATGCTAAGAAAAATATTGCCAAGACCTCAGTACATTGCATGAAATTGTTATTTTCCAACTTTTTGATTTTATAATGTTTGTATTTTTACTTGTTACTTACGAGCATCATAATAATAAGAGCATCATACTCCCCACATCCCTCCACGTCCTTCTGTCTTGTTTCCAAATTCCTTTCATAGTCCTCTTTAAATTGTCTCGCCCTCCTTTGTTTCCGACTGCAGGACTTCATTTTTCTTGAAGGCGTCAGTGAAGCTGACCTGAGGATTAACAATGCAACCAAATATCACGAGGGCATCTACACTTGCATTTGTACCTGGACACACAATCAGAAGGTGTACAACTCATCAGGCTCCAGAAAGCTAATAGTTAAAGGTGAGAGAGAGGTTTTAGGTTTTTTATCTTTGATTGTGATAGCGGGAAGGGAAAGGAGTACAGGAGATCAGTTGTTAGTCAAGTTACCTGATGGCATATAGACCAAAATCACCCATGTTTTTCCTGGTAGATGGTTCATGCCACCCACAAATTCTAAGACTTGAACCTCTACTTAAGATACAGGACACAAACCTAACCTGAAGATTTTAATCAGAATTTAAGCATTTAAAAACTTTTTAAAGCAATTTACTATTGACTATGAAGAATAATATTGACATAGTGATATTTTTGCAGTTTTATGTGTTATGTTCAGATACTATAAGTTGCATATTCATACATAATCATAAACAGAGAGGTGCTGTTGGCTATTTGGTTTAATTGATGCTATCAAGCTGATAGTCAACATAGTGTTTCCGAGGGCCTGGCCTCAGTGATTACTGTGCAAAAACACAAATTTATTCATTGATTTTGGTGAAACTGGATTGCTAAAGTAACCGCTAACTACACAGCTAACTAAGCTACTACACAACATAAAGCTTTATTAGCAACAATACCACGGTGCTCAGAGCTCCCATTTTAGGCAGAGTCAGCTAGCGTTAACAAGACCACCAAGTTCATAAATCCATTGTCTTAGGACCATCTTGAGTTACATTTTTACTATTTTTTGTGCATCAGATAAAAAGAAAATAGGGATATAACACTGGAGTGTGACCATTGTCACTTAGAAGAGAACAGATTTTTTTTTATTGTTTTATTTTTGCTTTCCTACAGATCCACCTATTCACCTAAAACCAGAAATCGTCTCTGCACTAGGCGAGCAGTTTGCTGATGAAGGTAGGAAAACTTCACCTAATAACAGCACAGTGCTGTCTACACTGTAAATACAACAATTATTTTATTGACTCAACCACTCACTGAACTGCAGAATTACTTCCTAAGTGTGTATATCTATGTAAATCTATATAAATATCCAATATATTATGTTATTTTATTAATTTTATTTACTTTATTAATTTTATCCATTAAGTTCATTGTGTGTAGCATGAAGGTCCTACAAAGTCCCACTTCATTGTACAACCTTGTGTTGTCTAATGATAAACTTCCTAATTCCTTGATACATCAATACCATAGTGTGTGTCCATGATTGTGTGTCGGCCAATTTTCATGTTGCAGATTCAACATTTCAAACAGACCCCAGAATTCCCTCAGTTTTGTTTTACCAGTTTTTTTTTTCTTTAGGTTTATCAATGTGAATGTTAAAATCACCAGTGCTGACATTTATAAGAAAAAAATCTGTAGAGAAAGTATAAAGCATCTCAGCAAAGTTAAGCGTTCTTTTCAACAGAGTGCCAACATCACCACAACATCTCCACATGATAACTGCTTGCATTAAAAGTCTTTAAAATAGCCTTAACACTACCACTTTTACTTTCAGTTCAAGAAACTTATATAATTAACTTTTGGAAGGGTTGACTGAATGAGAACTCGTGCACTGCTATTATAATCTAGTCAGGATTCAGTTAAAAGCATAAAGCCAATGGTGGAGGTGGATGCCAAGGTGGAGTTAAAGTGGACAAAATAAGAATAGGGCCGGATGTAAGTGATCCCAGCAGTGACCAAGTCTTGTATTTGGTCAGTGAACTCTAGCAGGGGATAGGAGGGGGTGACTGGAGAGGAGGAATAGTGGAGTGAAGCCTTACAACTGGCATGTATGATGGAGACTCTCCATCATACATACCAGTTCACATCTTAAAAACCCTTTCACTTGCAAGATAGAATGACAGGACAAGGATTTTATAGCTGATGGTGAAGCCACATTGTAGATAGTTGCTGTTCAAGAATTGTAAAATAGCAAAAACAGCCGTGACTCGTTAATAAATGGACTCGACTGTGTATGCACTATGTGTTCTGACAAAATCCTTACCTGCATCAGCTCTGTTGGTTCAGATCACACATGCCAACTTTTGCTCCCCACATGCATCAGTGAGCCTTGGGACACTTCATAGATACTGAAGACCGTTTTCTAAAGTCATCTACCTATCACAATTTGGCCTTTGTCAAAGTTGCTTATATCCTAAAGCTTGCCCGTTTTTCCTGCTTTTGACAAGCTTTCAACTATGAGGACAAAATGTTCACTTAATGCCCAATAAATTCCACCCGCTGACAGCTGCCATGGTAAAAAGATAATCAGGGTTATTCACTTCACATGTCAGAGGTTATAAAGTTTTGGCTGATCAGTTTATAAGGCTTCCTGATATATGGGGCATTTTTATTCATTAAAATGACATTAAAGAGTAAAAACAACTTTGTAGCTTTGGATATTGAAGTCCTGTTTTTGGAGATCCATAAAGGAATGTCATTTGCAGGAGCACAGCCCATGGGAATCTAAACTGCAGCAACAATTATTGATTTGTCCTTACTAATACATGAGCACACAAGCTAAGGCATCCAAAAGATTGAAATTCTAGTTGACTTTATTATATGCAGAGACAAATGATATGAGACAAAACCTACAATTAGTTAATCATTTAAGTTGTTTTGCAGTTTGAGATTTTCATATTGATATACTAGTGTTATACAATAGCATCAATAGCCAATTTAAATTACTGAAATTGTTAGGCTTTATGATTGCATTTTGAATTATATTATTATTTGGCAAAATGACATAATGTCAACATAATTATGAAGTCCAATTTATATAGGATTTATAAACTCAAAATCGCTTCAAAGTAATAAAATATACAATTCATAGGTGGTTTCTTTTTAATCTGGTATTAGCTAATGGGGATTCTAATAAATTAAATCATGTTCTCCTAAATCACTCGTACAAGCCGCTTACAAAACAAATCTGTTCATTGTCTCTTATGAAAATTTTTGTTCTTTCTACTAGGCTTTGGGATCAAGTTGAACTGCTCAGTTTTTTGTGGGATTAATGTGAAACCTCACTGTCCAGCTAGCTGGAGTTTTAGTGGAATACCCCAGCAGACCGATGGATACCATCAAACCACAGAAGTGTAAGCTTTATCAATACAATGTCTGAAATGCACATTGTACACTCATACAGACATGTGTGCACTCATGCACACTGATTAAATATACACATTACACCACATCTGTGTTTAAACATCGACTGTAGCCTATATAAAGATGGAAGATGAGGTGAAACCCCCTTTATATAACATCAAATAACTTATTAAAACCATACTTATCAGAACATTTGACATACATCAACGTGATGAAAACTAACTAATATGACAGAAATCATCTTTGGGAAAAAAATTATTTTACATGTTCTAAGATTAACCTTTGTTTTACAGGGTGTGGCTAAAAAACCTTTCTAAAATAAGAAATATATTTTTTAATGATTCTGTGCATTTCCTTGCCCTGGTTGGCTGTGAACCACTTAAGTCTCTGCAATCAACAATGAGAACTTTTGTCTTCTTTTCTTTAATGAAACAAACTGTGTGTCCTTTGTTAGGACCGTCAAGGAGCCTTCAAAGAATACCATCTCCACTGCAATCCTGACCATTGAAAAGGTGTCTGCTAGAGATTTCCAGGCTGAATTTAAATGCATCGGCAGGGGCTTTTACAAATCGGTGTCTGGCATTGTAACTCTTAAGCGGAGAGGTCAGTGACAGGATAATTGTTTGTTTACCATTGCTAAGACTATATCAGGCTTTGGCTACATATACAATACTTCTTAGTTGAAATAATTAATCGTTAGTTTTGGAGAGTTTTTAGAATTTGTTGACAGTACGAAAAATATCGCCAGCCTTATCTTTTATTGATACACACGCACAGACACACACACATTTTTTATACATTAATTTTGTGTTTGTTTTCCAGAGTCAATTATTCCAGTGGTCACTGGCGGATTGTGTGTGTTGTTCTTCTGTGTATTCGCTGCCATGCTGGTCAAGTGCTTCGCTATCGACCTCGCTCTCTTCTTTAGACCCTACTTCCCACTAAGCAGTCCCAATAAAGGTAAGCCATCATGTTTGGGACTGAAGACTACAAGTCTGAAAATGAAAAAAATCTGGGGGGTGTGGAGTTAGAAAGATGTGAGCTTATCTGAGCTTACCAGCAATTTGAGGCTACATTAGCCGCTAACAAATCCGAATTGCCCACCAATCTTTTATTACTGTAGGTAATGTGGGTGGCAGGTTTCTGCTACATCAGTCTTACAGGAGTGCAATGCAAAATTGATAGCATTCTCTCTTAATGCATACACACAAGATATGGTCTTCTTATTTTCTTAAAGCTACAATATTTAAGAATTGGCCACTTGTCATATTCTAATTCCTAATAAATAGGAGGCAGCATATCACCAGAGTAACCTATCTGCTGCTCACTGTAGCTGCTGTTAGCTAATTAGCTCAGCTGGGTTTAGTTAGGTAGTTAGTTAGTTAATACTTACTAAATTACAAAATATGGTGAAAAGTCACCTTTCCTTCCACAGCAACTGGAACATGCTTCTTCTGCACACAAGCAAACATGTAAAGATGTTCTAAGATGTTCATGTGGTTATTTTCTTTTTTACTTTTGGGGTAAAACATTAAGTGTCTGTTTTGAACATGTTGAGACATGTTGAACATGATGAGATCTCAGTCTCCTGCTCCTATGATCCTACAGTTGCCCATAACAACGTTCTCTGCACACATCTGCACAAACACTGATGCAAATGTGTCCAGAAGCATAATTCAAGCCACATGCAGAGCATGTTTCGGGGAATGTTGCTCATTAAGTTACTTAACATAAATTATAGGTTCGATATGTCTGTGGCGCCATCCTGGTGGTTCTGGATAACAACCTGTAGTGCTTTTTGTGTTTCTGTTTATAAACTCTGTTTTCTGCTGTCCCTCTCTGGTAACATTTACCAGTGAAGAGCTCTTTCAACTGCCCACACTATTCCACTGCTATTTACCTGAAACCTGAAACTTTCTTGGAATTGTTAGTTGGAGGAGCAGCTGCTCTGCATGAGATCTATCAGGAGACTCGTGCTGGCGCACTGGTTAAACTGAGACAGCGGGGCTTTCGCACTGCACTCTCTTTTATCCACCTGGTGAATGTCCACTCTCTGGCCAACAAACTGGATGAACTGCTAACGGAACTAACTTCTGCAGATCTGCCGCCCTCTGTTTTACTGAATCCTGGTTCTCCCAGCACATCCCAGCTCGGCGACTTCAGCTCGGCATTCAACACCTTCATCCTGGACATCCTCTTCTTCAAACTCACCCAGCTCACTACCAGCCTCCACCTGTCAGAGGATCACAAACTTCCTGACTGACAGGAGTCAGCAGGTAAGGCTGGGGAACATCACATCCAGCACCCGGACTATTATCACTGGCGCCCCCCCCTTCTATTCTCCCTCTACACCAACGACTGCACCTCAGGAGACCCAAACTCCTGAGGTGCGCTGATGAAACAACGGTCATCGGCCTCATCGAGGACGGTGATGAGTCCACCTACAGATGGGAGGTTGATCAGCTGGCTCTGTAATACGGTCAGAACAACCTGGAGCTTAACACGCTCAAAGCTGCGGAGATGATCGTGGACTTCAGGCGGGGGGGGGGGGGGGGGGGGGGGGGGGGGGGGGGGGGGGGGGGGGGGGGGGGGGGGGGGGGGGGGGGGGGGGGGGGG